>VXAZ01001259.1:335564-407603 GCA_013399875.1 Gymnorhina tibicen
CATGGATGGGCCCGGCGGCGGGGGGAGCGGGGCAGCCGCGGACACGGACGCTGCTGCAGCGCCGGGAGCCCCCGGGGCCCCCGCCCCGCCGCCCCGCGGCCCCGGCTCCAGGGACCCCAAGCTGGTCCATCAGCGGTTCCTGCGAAGGAGCGTGGTGGACTCGGACCAGGAGGAGCCCGCCTTCGACCTGCCCGAGGCGGAGCACCAGCGGAGAATCATCCTGCTCCCCAAAACCAGGAGGATAATCGCGGAGCGGGCGAAGGCGGGGCAGGGGGCGGCGGAGGCGGCGGGCCGGGCTGCCTAGTGCTCCGGGGAGCCGCGGGCAACGCCGGCCTCGGGCACCGCCGCGGGCTCCGAGGAGCAGAAGGAGCCAGGCAAGGATGCGGAGCGGAGAGAGGCGCAGGATGCTGCCAAGGACCAGGGCAAGGCTAAGAAAGAGGAGCCCGAGGAGGAGGCTGACATGAAAGCGGTTGCCACCTCGCCGGATGGCAGATTCCTAAAGTTTGATATTGAACTCGGGCGGGGATCCTTCAAAACGGTCTACAAGGGTCTGGACACGGAGACGTGGGTGGAAGTCGCGTGGTGTGAACTGCAGGTAAGCCCAGCTGATCCTCCTGTGCTTTTTTTTTCTGCCTTATAAGCCAGGAACTAAAGGCACCGCGCCGGTGTCATCCAGAGCAGCTCAGCCCTGAGCAGCCTTTATGGTCACCATCGCTTAGGATCCAGTGTCTAACTATAGCGCAATATCCCCATTGGCTCCGGATCCACCACCTTATGTACACTCCTCCCACGCTTAACCCCCTCGGCCCGTCGCTGCTCCAGCCGCGGATGCCGCGCAGGACCCGCCTGGCGCAGCCAAGGTCACGCGTGGCTCCCGCGGCCGTGGGAAAGGGCGGAGCGGAGCGGAGCTGCTCGTCCCCGGCCCCAGCCCCTTCTCGGGGCAGCGGCTCTGCGTTAAAATGACACCGAGCGTCAGTGATTTGCAGTGTGTTTGTAGGAGCAAAATTTCCTTTTGTGTTGTGGCTTCATAAAGGCTGAGGAGCTGCTCCCCCCGACCTTCCCTCTCCCCTGCCGTGAAATTGTCACTGTCCTGGTGAATCAAACCTCCCAATATGCCCCAGTGCCTGCCGTTTTGAAGGTATCATGTGTGTAGTGCTTTGGTTAGGTCAAAGACTTGTATGTCCAAATACCTTTAAAAAGGCAGATTTTTCCATTAAAGTTCCAGATCTTCAGAATGAAATAATATAATCCAGTAACAGTTGAAGCCATCCAGTAATATCTAAACAGAATGAAGGTTTAGATGCTGTCTTTTGCTGTTACCCTGTTCTTGGTGGGTTTTGTAGCCTTTGGTAAAAATCACAGTAGTACATGCTCTTTTTTTTGCTTATAGTGAAGCTTATAGTGCCTGTTACCTCACTTTTGTTGGCATCCACTGGAATGAGACATATCTAAGGGAAAAATCTAGTGCAGACTTAATATTTTTTTTTTTTATTTTCAGCCTGAGTTACAGAGTAATTTAGGTGAAACGAGGTTTAACTCTTCGTTATAATTTGGGGTCTTTAAACTCCCACTGGGTGGCTGAGCTTTATGGCCTACAAGAGCATTTGAAACTGACTTGGAAATAATGTGTTATTCTAAGTCTGAGCTCCTGGTTGTTTGTTTATATTTTAATGTTGCCCCAATCTGTTTGTAAATTACTCCTGGCTGCCTGGGATAGCTGGGAATGGATGTGCAGCCACATCTTTACTCTCTGATGATTTCATTACACAACATAATCATAATTCACTGCAGCACTGCTCCCTTAATAAGAATTATGGGGAACACTTCTCAGTCTTCATAGACATGCATTCCCCGGCTTTTATTAGACAGGGATTCAGAACGGGAGACACAGCAGCCAGGCAAGGTGTGAGGGGCTGAACCCCTCTCTCCTCCAGCCCGGGGGGTCCTGGAGGGTTTGTGGGGAAAGGGGGGAGCCTGGGGGATTGCCAAGGGGATTTAAAAGAGAGCTGCTGGAGGGAAGCCTGGGGGCAGGCCCAGGCTTTGTCTGGCTTTGCTGGGAACTGAATCCTGAGTATGTGAGGCTTGTACTTCAGCAACCTGAAATCCATGAGGGATGGTGGCTGGGATGCTGTTGGAGGGCAGGTTGTCCGTAGGAAAAGGCTGATGCTGCTCCTGTCATCCAGGAAAAGGCTGATGCTGTCCTGTCCATCCAGCCCAGGCCAGCTCCTTCACTGCAGAGACGTCGCACAGACCCAGAATTCAGCATGATGCCAGGTTTTCTCAGAGTGCCCTAGCAGGAGGACTGACAGAGATGTATTTTCCACTTATTTTCTGTAATAGAGCATCTTTAATGACCAAAGCCTGCCAAATGTATTGGAGAACACTGCATGGAAATGCTACAGTCTGGGTCATGTACACCCACGGAAGAGACTGGGAAGGGAAAACTGCAGTGTGGAAGCTTTCTGACCTGTCGATTGGCCTTCTTATTCTTAGTTACACTTGTTTAGGAATTCTTGAACTGACTGCGTGAGAAATCTGTATAATGCTCAAATTCCCATTAGTTTTCACTATACGTGCATCGGCCCCAATCAGATCTTACTGCTAGATATTTTCAATTTAATACGGGATTTGCTTTAGGCCTCTAATTGTAGAAAGAAAACTCTATTGTTTGGCTGCTTTAGAGAAATTGGTGTGAATCCCCAGGAGGCAGGGGCTGCTGGGTCTCCCTAAACTCTGCTGTGTGTGGGTTTGAGCGATGCCAGAGGTAATGTGAGACGGTATGTGACTCTGGAAGCCAGTACTTTGGTCTGGATTGGGAAAGCCTCATTGAATGACAAAAGCCTTTAACGACTACAGGATTAAAGCCTGTGCCTCTGGGCTGGATTTGCATGGAGGAGGCGATGGGGAAGGTGTGAATGGCTGTGTTGTCTCCAGCTTTTTGACTTGTAGAATACTCTCTCGGTTCAGCTGGGGAATTTTAGGGAAAACATTCAGAGGGTGCTTTCAAGTAAATCACTTTATTCATGGCATTTTTTTTGTGAGCTGTGCCAGTTAGATCTGCCCCGATTTGTCTTTCTCTGCACGAATTTGAAGTTCGCTATAGGTAGCAGGAGACTGAGTGGAAGCCATCATGTCACTGTGCTGTTGGAGACAAAATGCCTTCCTCTGCAGCCTCACACCATCAGAACCCAGCCCAGGGCCTTTTCGTGGAAAAACTGCTACAACCTGTAGTTTTTTCTTCTGGAGATGCACTTGCGCTTGTTACAGTGGAGCGGGGAAGTTAAAGCCAGCAGCGCTGAGGTTCCATGCGGGCATTAATCCTCTGCCCTGGCTCAGCGGTTTTCCAGCCCGGTTGTGCTGCTGCCTGTGTGTCTGTCTTTGTCCGTCTGTACAAAGGCCTCTCGAGCCATTCTTGTTCAGTGGCTTTATTTCATTGAAAAGACGGCTTTAGGGTTCAGAACTGAAATCATGGCTCTGATTAGGGCAGGATCCAAGCGCTAACCAAATGATCTGGGCTTTAGACCTGTCTGAAGAGGTGAAAGCTGTTGTTGAATTCTAGCTAGAAAATAAGGTTATTGTTCCTTCGTGAAGCTGAAGTGCCAGAGCAGGATTAGTGTGCCCTTGCAGTTTTGGAATGGTTTGCATTTCAAGGTTTTCAGCAGCTATAATTAATATTAATCAATGGCGTGCAATTACTGTGTGGTGAGGCTTTGGCATAACAGTATTGCAGTGTTGCACTCCTAAGTAAAATGTTGGGTCATGAATAAGGAATACAGACTTTGCCACTCCCCTGCTTGCACGCCAAATATTTTAGTTAGATGAATGGTTTCAGAATGCCCATCGTGTTTCCTTTTGGGAATATATAGGGACTCTGCAAAGAGTCAGATGTGGTACTATGAAATGCAAGAGCCTCATGTACTTTATGGTTCTTGCTTGGACTGTGAATACTGACATTGCATTTAATTTTATTTGTTCAGAAATGGGGAAAGGTTGGGCTGTCTTATCTTGCTGTTGCAGGAAGGTGGGAAATGCCTGGTGATCACCACAGGGAAGCCAGGCTTTTTCCAGTGCATATGGGTGCTTAGATGGATGCAGGACCCTTGGCATCCAAGTGCTCTGTGCTCTGAGAACGTGTGGGAGTCCTGAACTGAGCTCCGTCCCAGGATGCGTCAAGATGTTGGGGGTATTTGGGCAGCTGTGTAAGAGCAAAGGATGAGCAGAGGTCAGTTCTCCTTCCACACCCAGACAGCTGAAGTTAGAAATCCGGGGTATTAGAATTAGTTCTGACAGCATTTTCCAGTGGCCACCAAACCATGGGTCTGCAAGGTAAAACAGCCAGGAATAGCCATGCTGCTCTAGTGGCAGTGTTCTGCTCCCCACACCCACAGATTTGCCGTGGGCTTCTGGTGGTTCTGCTATAGTTATGTAGGGAAAAACTTGATTTTCTTTAGGAGTTAAGTGTTTTAATTCATGGTTTCATAACACTTTTCTGCTTTAATGTCACTGCCAGTCTCTTCAAACTGCTTGAACCAAAGGAAAAAATGTGGAATTACACCTTATATTTGAAGTGACTCAGT
This sequence comes from Gymnorhina tibicen, assembly GCA_013399875.1. Taxonomy (NCBI): domain Eukaryota; kingdom Metazoa; phylum Chordata; class Aves; order Passeriformes; family Artamidae; genus Gymnorhina; species Gymnorhina tibicen. The sequence continues at coordinate 340,142 of VXAZ01001259.1, forward strand.
TATTCAGGAGCTTCAGGTTTTTGGAGGGCATGGATCTTAATTTTCAATAAAGTTCAGATGTGGATGTGTTTCTGGACATGTCTTAAATTATCTCTTCCAATATTAATACTACATATGAACCAAATGAATTTTCTTGATCTCAGTTTTTATCTCTCTGCATGAGAAGCTCACCCAGATTGGCTGCCTGATTTTGATATGGCATGAGTGGTCTGAAAGTACAAGATGAAATTAGACTTGGTTTTAATGCAAGGTGAATAAAAGGGACATTTGAAATCATTAATGTTGGACCTAAGTGAACTTGCCTATGTTTGTTTCTAAGGCTAATAACCTTTCCTTGAAGCAAGATTTAAAGTTTGAGAGGAGGAGGGAGGAAAAGCTATTTATTTCTAAGTGTGCTATGAGAGCATGCTATGATCCGTATATAACTATTTTCTTAACACTTTAAGCAGTGTTTTCATTCTTAAGTTCAATTAGAAGATGTGCAATAGTTAGAGACGTCAAGGACCGTAGCTCAGATGTTCTGATGTAAGCAGCTATGTTTGCATGGTTAAAAGTGGGAGCCAATAAAATGGACAGTGCTAAAGCAAGTTTGCTTTGCTTTAGCTGGCAAGTCACTGCTGGCAAAATTAGTGATGTGGAAGAGGGAGGATGTCTTATATCCCTCTCTCAAAATTCCAGGGGGTTCTTCCTGAAAAGGGTAGTGGCTCCAGGATTTCCATGGGTGTGGTAGCTTGGCTTTCATTAGTGTCCTTGCTGGCTGGCAGCATTCATCTGATGTCGAAATAGTAGCAGGTTACTATCTGTGCTGGTAATTTATTGGCCAGGTAAACTTTGTAGTGTAAATGAACAGAATAATTTAGAAAATCTGGGAGAAGAAAGGAGAGAGAGGCTGTACCTGAAAGCTTGAATCTGGTATTACTGTCTGCTCACAGTAAGTGAACTCCAAGACCAATTTTGTCTGCTTCCAGTTAATTCTTGCGACGGTGTCTTCTGTTTAAATTGGAACAACTGGTTTAGCTGTGCTTTACAGGTCAGTATGCAAGTGTGTGCCTCTATCACTGGTGTTTGTTAGCAGAGCTGTTGCCCTGGCATGGAGAAGCAGGGCAGGGATATGGTGAACTATTAATAGACTGCTTCTCAAATTCAGTAAATGAAATAGAGCTGGGTCAGGCTTCAGATTCTGCTTGTGAATCACACAAGACTCCTTTTTTCTGCTTTTGAGTACATTGTGCCCAAAGGTTGGTTGTGTGCTCTTTTAATTCTGGTGAAACTCTTCATGCTGAATGTGTGGGTCCAGTTGCCATAAGAAGAAATTACTTGAAATCAGAACTCGGTGTGAAGGATATTTCTGGTCCCTTTGGTCATCTCATATCCACAGCTGATGGGGGGTGGAAAAAGTTGATGTTGCAAGCTGTCACCATGGTGATCCTTGCAATTGATATACAGCCTGACATGAGTAACATTTGCACTGGTGGTATTGTTTTGTGGTTAGAGTGTAACAGAGGTTTAAAAGTTCAGAGGCAATGATAATGATGTGCTAAAAGATGTTGGCTACTGGAGTTAATGAGTTTTGATAGTTTGAATGATTAGAGATGCTGCAGAGGTTTGAAAACTCTTCTGGTTGGGTAGGTGGAAGGTCGATGCCCTACTGTAAGGGTTGGGTGTGAAGGCATTGTTGAGGAGGGGAGGCAGGGATAAATCTCTCCTGCCTCAGGAGCCTACTGCAGTGGTTCCTGTGGGTTTGAGTGCTGAGAAGTTTGGTTTTCAGATTTGCCATGATGTGGCTGTTGATGGCCAGCAGCGGGATGCTTACCTGTGTGTGCAGTGAGCTCTGGGCTAGGTCTGCCGGCCAGAAGACATAAATATAAGCTGAGTGCTGATGCGTGATCCCTGGGCAGGCCATAGGCGTGAGGAAAGGGCAGCCAAAGGTGTCACACGAGATGTGTGACCCTTGGCACTCCTGCTGCGAGAGACGTCTTCATTGTGCTGCAGCAGGAGGGGCTTGCAAAGAGCAGCCGGAGAATATCCAAAGTGGTCGTGTGGAAGCAGAACTGGTTTTCTTCATGTTTAAGTTTACATATATGATATTGAAGTTATGTTTGGAAATGCATCTTTTCCCTGAAGTGACAGTGGTGGACAGCGTGGGTGCCATCCCAGTGTTGATTTTGGTGTGCCTGAAACCGAGGTCGGCCAAGAAGAGCAGCCTAGGATTTTCCTTGTGGTGTTAAGTCAAGTGGAAACAACCTTCAGTCCAGTACCTTGGTATTCCTGTGTAGCTTTGAGAGGAGGGAACTGACTCCGTTTGCTGCTGCCCTCCTGCCTCCTCAGAAGCAGAGGTCAGCCTTCAGCAGGAGGTTCTCAGCCGCACTCTCCACAGCACTGCCTGGAGTCTGCGCCAGTACAGGAGTACTTGTAGATCCTTCTAAATCCAGTTTCTACATAAACCACAAAATAGAGCCCCTTTTATGTGTCAGACTGGTCCCTTGCTCTGGAATGGACTAATCTTCAAACCATAGACAACTTCCCATACCCCGATTAAAATCTCATTGTCCTCCAAAGGAATCAGGTCCATATCTCCTTCTGGCATTATGCTCATCCCAAACTGTGCTTGTTGGGAATTTTGTCCATTCAGAATTAGCTGCATAGCTTCTGAGTGGTTCTTTTGACATGCAAATACTCATGCATGCCCTGTAAAAGACACTGGGAGTTTGGCATGAGTGGATCACACCCTGCTTGTTCTGCCCGTGTCCTCTGCCATCACCTGTGTTGTGCATACCAGTTAGGACGTGGCACTGAACAATCTACACCTTAGGAAGCATCTTACTTCCCAGCTGGTTGTCTGTAGGAATTGGTGAACCTAGACTGAGTTTTAAATCAGCTGGTAATAAATGTGCACTGAAAACTTTCAGGAGTGACTCTTAACGTGATGTGCAGGTAGTGGGGGTGGTGATGTCTCTTCTACTCAATCCCTTAAAGAAATATAAGTAAATTCATACCTGTACTCATACTGAATTTTATTTTTTGGGAGATACTCCATCTTGGTCTTGAATGGTCTTACCTGTGCTTTCAGTTCATCATCATCCCCAAAATGCTTTAAAAAAAAAAAATTACACCCTCTGGAAAATAATCTTGCTGTATAGTGCTAATACAGTAACACGGCTGTGTGATACAGTGGTTAAACACGCAGGGGGGGTAATGGGCAAAACAAAGGGCCACGCTCTGGGAATGTCCTTCTTGTTTAAACTGCCAAGGAAGGAGTAACTGAAGACCTGATACCATCTGTTCCTCAGTTGTTTGCTGCAGAGGGCTACAAACCACTTATTCATGAACTCTGAGGAAAACAGATAGGAGAAGGCAGGGTCAAGTAACACTGAGGGGGTTCTAATTTGGCCATTTTATGTGAATTCAATCTGATCTTCATTCTTGACCTTTTTAAAGGAAAATGAAACACTCTTGGAATGGTATTTGATCCTGTGATGAATCTCAGCACCACCTTACTAAAGTTAATGTGAGTTTTAATGTAATTTTTGGTTAGATAAGTAAACTTAATGGCTTTGATTCATATTTTTTCTAAAAGGAAATGAGCATGTTTTTGTTACACACTAATCCTGTTTTGTAATGCTTTTTTGGGGGCGGAGGCTGTACAGTAGCTGGTTACTAAAACAATTAATTACTCTTTTTTGGATTCTGGAAGTCCTGATATAGTCCATCTCTCTCTATTTTAAAGGCCTTTTGTTTCACCATAATTCAGAGAATTTGAATGTAAATCTGTATGGATGATGGCTGCCTTATTGTTTGTTTGGGGATCTTTTTGATTTTTATTTATGTGCTTTTTGGGGAACTGTCAGGTATTTTCCATTAACTTTTTAGCAAAGCGTGAGCCTTGATAAACCGTGGTTCTGAACTGAGCATGGTAATGTGCTGTTCTGTATTCCTGAATTAACAGGGCTTGTCCAAAGGCAGTGTCAGTGTATCTCAAATGCTTAAAACTGCCTAAAACCCGGTCAGACTAAACAGATGGAGGAAGGGTTTTTTTCTTTAGCTGAATAATAAAATTCTGTTTATATTCTATAAAATAAGGCTTCATTAAAAAGAACAGATGACAGTTGGTCACCTCATGTATTGAGAACTGAGTATTGATTTTACAGAAGCAGCATAGACCAGGCGTTGCCTCTGTCTGCTTCTGAAATGGATGTTCCTTTCTCTCACTAGCGTGTGCTCAAAGGATTAAAATTATGGTGTTTATTCCAGATTTTTTTACAATAAGCAGCTTTTTCACGTTGCCTGTCCTGATGCTGGATTGTTTCAGTTAGAGGAGCATTTCAGGTGCCCCATTGTGCTGGCGGGAGCTGGTACAGCTGTGGTGCTTGGCTGAGCAGAATCAATCCTGCTGTTCAAATAGAACCCTGGGGAAGGTGGGGGGGAGTCACAAAATTTCCAGTGGATGTAGCTCATTGCTGCAGGCCTGTGCAGCACTCTGCTGAAACACTGGAATCGGTTTTACAAGAGCCAGATATTATCAAAATAGGTTTGTTTTGTTCCAGGCTCTGCTGATTAATTAAGGAAAACAGGCATGGTTGTGTGCATCTGAACTTGTTTTGTTTCTCTTTCATATCAGTGTGTGTTTGGAGAGTTGTTGTAGATAATAAAGCAAGTGTTACACTAATGAAATGGACTTACTTTTATCTCAATTATGGTAACACTTATATTGCCTTTGATTGCTAGTGCAGGATGAGGATATAGAATCCCAGCATGGTTTGAGTTGGAAGGAACCTTAAAGCTCATCTCGTTCCAATCTCCTGCCATGGCTGTGACACCTTCCACTAGCCCAGGGTGCTCTGAGCCCCATCTCATGTTTTGTGGCAAACAGCACAGTTGTGACTGGCATGGATGGGTCTGCATGTGCTTAATGCTGTTTGTGCATATAGAAAATTAATAGGCAAATAGAAAAAATACTCAACCACTTGTTTTAAGCCACAGGATACAGGGAAAAATGAATTGGGAAGAGTGACCTAGAATGGCTGTTCACATTCCATCTGTGATGCTGCCTCCTGCGTTGTGTTCTTCTGGGGATGCAGCACCAGTCCCACTGCCCTCCAGGCTTCTAACTTTTTTCCTTGCCTGAGTTGTGATAGCTTGTCAGCTCACTTTTCACGGATCTTAAGGAGTGTAAAAAGTCATTGTGGTGGCAGTTCAGCCTAACTGAAGCCTGTGATCTCCAGAGCATCCAACACAGGCAGAGGGGGTGAGTGAGAGAGGGAACCTAATGCAATATTTGGGAGTTGTTTGTATTATAAGGGCCCTGTTGAAGCTTGTGTGGTACCATTCCAGAAAACAAATGAGGATTTTTGTGTAACTTTCCCTTAAAAACAATGAGAGGAAAGCTTCTGCTGATAATCTGCTCATCCCTGGATGTGTGGCAGACTCCTGAACTGGACAAAAGACATGGAAAGCAAGTTTGAGCTATAAATTCTTTTGGTCTGCTGGGATCTTGGAGCCCCATAGGTGTCAAGTAGCAGTGATCACTTGGTCTTTAAATAGAAAACTCACTTTGGAGTCTCCATTTAAGACTTGGACCCACATCAGGCAGCGGGAGATAAATGTGGGCATCTAGGGCAGCATCCTAGGAAGGTGGGCAGTGTACCCTGCTGTTGGGCAGAGTAAGCCAGAACCTGCCTGCTGTATTAGCTCTGAGCAGGGGCCCAAGGGAGCAGATGCTGGGGGGGAGGCTGCATCCAACAGCTGGTTGCCCCATCTTCAGACACGTGAACTGCCTGCAAGAGAGGTCAGACCTGTGGTGAAACACTGCTGTCTGTCCAACAGCTCCAGTGTTTCCTGCTGGGATACATTTTCCTAAGAATGGAACCATCTTCTGTCTTGAAAGTGTGACGTTGTGGGGGCTGTGCTCCTCGCTCTTTCCCCGGCTGCCAGGGTGGTACTTTAGGGGGGTTGGTAAAGGCTTCAATGACCCTTGCACACGTGAGAGGAGTTGGGAATGAATCTCCCCTCTTGGTGTAAGTTCTTCAGCCTAAGTTTGGCCGTCGTGGGAGGGGAGATGGGCAGTACCTCTTGCAGTGTCGTGTAAGAGGAGAGAAGGTGCCATCACCCAGCTTTCTCCATGTGAGAGGTGTGCAGTTTGAGGAGTGGCTGAAGAGTTAATTTCATGTAAGAGGAGAGAAGGTGCCATCACCCAGCTTTCTCCATGTGAGAGGTGTGCAGTTTGAGGAGTGGCTGAAGAGTTAATTTCTGGGTGCCGGCTGTGTTCGCACTTGGGGGGCACATACCGGGGCTGAGGCCATGGGGGCGTGTGCTGGAGGCTGGAGCTCTTGCGGGCACCTCACCTTGAGGAAAGGCACAGAGCCTTGAGCGTGCTGGCAGCTGGAGGGCTGGCTGTCAGAGCCCCAAGTGCCTTCAGGAGAGTGCATTTGGACCCAGGTCAATTTTATGCCTTATTTTTACGGTCTCATGTTAAATTAAGCCAGCTGGCTGGATTCCCACGTGATACAAGATCCTGCTATGGAGGCACGCTGCGGCTTCCTCCGGGCTGTAGACAGCTCTCTGAACCCCTCTCTGTGGAAGAGGATTAAGCCTTCTTTTCAAAGTATAGAAAGGAGAAACTTGTAGCAAATAACTGTGGTTGGGAGAGGGAAGTGAAATGTCTTTTTAAGTCAATGGAATAATTGCTAGTTTTTAGGGCTTGGCTGCTTGAATTTCTGTCCCTGCTCGTGACCGCTGTGCCAGAGCCCGTTCTCCTGCCGTGCAGTGAGCACACTGCATCCCCACAGGGGCTGCTGACACGGAGGGCTTCGATGGGAGGCTGACATCCCTTACCACGAGAAACAGTTGATGCTTAAAACGTGTGTGATAAAGATGTGTGTGTATCTGTTCACTTAGAGGAATCCAACATGACAAGTTTTTAACCACTAGAGCTACAAATCTATTAGAAACAGCAGTCCTTCCTCTAAGTAACACTGAAGCATTAAATACAACTTCATTTACTGAAGTGTGGATACACTTTTTTTAGTTATCTCCCAAGTAGGTTGAGGGAAGGAGATAACAAGCTCAGCTTATTCACCTGTGAGTTTCAAAGAAAGCTTTGCTCCGTAGCTTTGTTTTGAGGCTTTTCTGTCCGAAATGAGACACTTGGTATGATGAACCCTGGGTATTCAAAAGCAACTGCCACAAAGAGGGGGCTGGGTATTTGATTTTAGCCATACAAATACTATCCGGGTTTTTTCTGTCTTTTATTTGTGATGTTGCTGGATAACAGCCCCATTTGTAACAAACACTGCCAGGGGTTGTAGTCCATGTTGGGAGGGAATCTCCCAGCAGGGAGCTGTTGATGGAGAGCGACTGAAACAGGAAGGTCTGCGCCTGGGGCAGTTGGCTTTGTCCAAGCAGGACACCACCAAAAATACACGCTTGACTAACTTGGGACCTGAAAATTAAATCCAGTGTTGCTGCTGAACCCCACATTCTCTGCGTGTGACTGATGCTGGTCTGGCTTTGTTACGGGCTAGGGAAGGGGTACAGGGAGCTTCATCAGCCCCTTCCTGCCTTCCTTCGACATTTTTAGAATCACAGAAGGGTTTGGCTTATAAAGGAACTTAAAGACCATCTCATTTCAGTCCCCTGCCATGGGATCAGACAATTTCCACTACACCAGGCTGCCCCAAGCTCCATCCAGCCTGGCCTTGAACATGTCCAAGGATGGGGCACCCACAGCTTCTCTGGGCAACCTGTGTCAGTGCCTCATCACCCTCACTGCCTTTTTAGGAAGGCTTTATAATTAAAATGGATGCTACTTCACAAAAACTTCCCAGTGGGCTTTTAAAAAGCGATTTAAATTACTTTTTTCCTTCTCATTCCTTCTCTTTCCTGTCTTCTGTCACCCCTCTAAAAGTTACAAGGATGTGGTTCTGCTCTTAACACCTTCTGCACTGCCACAGGTATATGCACTTTTTTCACATCCCTTATTTTTCTTTAGAGGGTCATCTTCATGATTGCATGAAATTATCTCCTGTGATTAATCTGATGAGATGCCATTTCACCTGACAGCCTCCCAGTTGTGCAGGGTCTTTCCTTGGGCACTGCTTTGTGCAGCCTTGGGACCATCAGCCAGTGACAGCTGGGACAGCATCTGGTGTCTCTGAACATCCTGATGAACCTGAGATGGAAATCAGAATTTGCAGAGAAACAAAGGAAAATGGGGTGGTACCTAGTGAGACAAGATGCAAAGGCAGTTTATAACCTCTTGTGCAATAATTGTTTCTGATTCTTAGCAGTGACTGATAGTTGTGATTTTCTGCCTGCCTTGTTGATGCTTTGATACTGCAGTTCTGCTCCTGCAGTTACAATCCACATGCTGGAAATGCTTCTCTTAAAAACAAGCTTCGATAAAGCTTACATATTGTGCATTTTTTGTATGCTTTATCCTGTTTGCAATACCTCTGATTTTTAGAGTTGGAATTGTAATTTATGATTTCTGTTAGAGAAAGAAAAAAGTCCTTAAAACATTTCCACAAAGCTGATTTTTGTGTGCAAAAAGAGAACAATGTAATGTTTTATGAACTGTGACCTTTGTGCCTTGAAAAATGTATAGGGCATATTTCCAAATGGCTTTCTGTCAGCAGGGTAACTAATGAAATCCTCTGGCAGTGGGAGTCCTTGGTGCCTGATAGGATGTGAGCTCCCGGTGTGGCTGCTTCAACAATTTGGTTATTTCTGAAAGTGCTCTTCTATGGGTTTTGCAGCTACCAGGGCTGGGCTTTTGCTGCAGTTTTGTACTCAGTGGGGCCAGCTGGAGAATTTCTCCTTCCCTTTTCTATTATGTTTACTGAAAATTGAAAAGTGCTTTGTTTCCATGTGTTGCTACCCTGATTTACTCACTAAATGTCCTGTGGAACTTATTTTCCTCAAGAAACAAAGGCTGAAAATCAACCTTTGAATGTGTTTTTGACAACCACTAGAAATAACAAGAAAGGGTGAGTTTTCTTACTCTTACAATCAGACAGTGGTTGGTGTTAGAAGGGACCTTGAAGCTCATCCAGTGCCACCCCTGCCATGGGCAGGGACACCTCCCACTGTCCCAGGCTGCTCCCAGCCCTGTCCAGCCTGGCCTTGGGCACTGCCAGGGATCCAGGGGCAGCCACAGCTGCTCTGGGCACCCTGTGCCAGGGCCTGCCCACCCTCCCAGATAAGAATTTGTCCCATAAAAGAATTCTTGCTCTTCATGAGTTTGTTAAGTTGATGCAAGATGCCAAACTCCCAGTAGTTTTGTGTGTATTTTTCTTGGAGGATACATACTTCAATAATCTATAATCTGTGACACAGCAGTGTGTTTAAGTGTGCGACTGAAAAATGGAGGGACTGGTTTAACTGGAAGATCTTACACGTGCTGGAATGTTAATTAGTCATAGAGGTCTAAGACAGCCAGATGAATAATTAGTCGTGAAAACCTGTTCACCTGTTTTTAAGGTGTTCAGTTAAAAAAAAAAGTTAAAAAAGAAACATACTGTTTCTAAGGTGCTTGTGTACCAAGTTTTAACCCCCGAGGCAGGGTTTATATAAGTGTTTGTCTAGTCTGCTCTTTAAGGATGTGACGTATTTTGAAATGTAGTAACGTTCCCAGAGCAGAAGCTTTTATTCTTAGCTTGCCCAAAATTCCCATGCAAATTTACCTGCTTTAAAAATAATTGCATGCACTGGTGGTGCTGGGATGGTGGCAGGTCTTGAGACTCTGGCATGATCAAAGTGAGCACCCCATTTCCTTTAATTGATGGGAGATATCGAGAGCAGCACTGCTGCTGTGTGGAGTGTGCAGCACATGTAAGCCCAGACTGGGGCTGTGATCCCCACAGGGGAAATCTCAGTGCACAATCAGCATGTTTGCAAATACATGCATTTTTACAACACAGCCAGAGAGTTGGTGGTTCAGGGGGTTGACTTGTCCTTAACCTTAGATGTGGAGGTGAAAATACAGGCTCAAGTGCTTCCTCTGCTTTCAGAGAATATTCTGGTAATTCTACCTGTCTTTATGAAACTGATTGAAGGAACACTGTAGCTGCTCTCTGGCTTCATTTTTTAGTGTTACACCTTGTTCAGTGGCTGATGTGCGATAAATCTGGGAACAACACTGTGAGTGGAGGGGGAATCCCTAAAGAAATGTCTATGGAGTGATTTGACTTGATTTAGGTTGCTTTGGTCTCACTGTTGGGTTGCTGTTTCCTTCCATATTCATGGCAAGTGTTTGCCCTTTGTTTTCTTGGGCTTTGCTTAAGGCTTGTCCATAAGATGGAAGGGAGCATTCCTTCAGAAGAGCACACACATGTGCAGTAGTTACAGTAATAAAGTGTTTGGGCAGGTGACACAAATACAAGAATCTAAATTTGTCAGCGTCCTCCTAAATTTAAGAGCTAGTAAATGAGATTATGGCAATGAGCACTATTCTTTGTTAAAAGTTTTGAAGTACACGGGGTTTGAAATTTAATTGCAGTATGTGGCATTCATAGTGGACTAGGTAATGTGCTTCGGGTAGGTTGAATGATTTAAAAAAAAGTATTAAATCTCTTCAGCTTGTGAGTTCTCAAGTGCTTTCTTTAAAAAGCACCTGGAGTCATTTAGGTGGACTGTAACTGGTTGGGTAGTTCTACCTGAGGCTTTTACAAACACGTGCAAGTTTACTCTGCGACTGATACGTCAGCTCTCCCTGGAGCACCGTGTGAGATCATTCGCTGTCATACTCTAAGGTGCTGGGAAGTTAGGGAGTCTGGGTTTTAAAATGGAATTGTAGCTCCAGTGAAGGCTGTGCTAAAACTTTTGTTTCATTGCAGTCAATAAATTTTTCATGACAGTTCTAATTTTGAAAGCTCCTGAAAACAAAGCTTGAAAATATTTTAAGTGAATCACTTCATGACTCATAGGTTTTTTTCCCATCTTGAAAATATCTGGGGTTTTGTATGGGGTGATAATCCATGTCTAGATCTTGATGTTTTATTACTATTACTTTTGTGATATTCAAACCACTGACTTCCATGGAAATCAGCTGAATCTGCTGGCAAGACTAATCCAGCCTCCTGCTGCAAGAAGTCCTTTGCTGAATCCCTCTAAGCATCCTTTTCTGAGAGATCTAGAATTGAACTACAGCTACTTGGAACCTCTTAGAGCTCCAACTTGCACATTTTTAATCTTGTAGACTAAAATAATCTTCAAGAGTTGGAGTATTTAGTGTGTTTTTAATCCTGTAAACTAAAAGAGGCATACCAAATCAGTATCCCTATTGTAAAGGGATCCCAGTTTACCGATCTCACAGACAATATTTTAAAGTACTCTCCCTGAATTTTAGGCTTGCAGACTAAAAATACATGTTTTAGAAAAAGAATACTATTCGCAGTAAATCATATTCTGTTTTTTCAAGAGTGCTAACACAAACTGAGTGTTCTTTGAGAACTTTTTCATCTAGAGCTTGATGAAAACCAAGCTTTTGTCCAGATGAAAGGCTCAGCATGGTGTGCTGCTGATACTGAATCCCCAGGGAGGCTGCCCACTGCTCTAGTTCTTTGCACTGCAGCAGAGAAATGCCACAGATTATTTCTATAATCAGGTTAATTGAAAGAGTGGAAAGGGTAAGGAGAAATTTTCTGGATTTATAGTTGAGGGAGAGTGGGAGGGACTGATGGGGCCCATGCTGTGTCTCGGTAGCCAGCGGTTGGGAGCGCATGCTGGGGGCCAGTGCCTGGAATGCTCTTTAAATAACACATGTTTTACATGTCTATCGTTACAGTGGGAATAAATGTGTTTTTGTCCCATGGAAATGTCTTGGGAGAAAGGGGTGTGATAAGAAAAATCTCTTTAGCCAGCCTTGTCTCAGTTTTCAGGGAGAAAACTCCCCGACTCTCTCACTGGAATTTCTCCCACTCTAGGTAAGGTGATGGGAATTAAACACAAAAAAGAAACTACCCTAGTGTTGTTCAGTTTTTTCTTTTAAAGTTCAGTAGGTAAGGGCATTTGTTTTTCACCCTGTGTTTCCTGGTTCCTTTCAGAAGCTGCGGGTCGGGACTGGTCTTTTACCTTTATCACTTGCACAGATGAAAGTTGGAAATACTGAATCCTATTCCAAGCTGAGCTCACGAGATTTTTAGAAGAAATTGGTTGTGTGTGTTTATTAAGTTGCAAAATCTTATTTTCATGTGAAGTGTCTTAATACTGTGGTGCATGGTCTTGGTGTTTGGTTCTTGCAGGGCTCCAGGTCTGTCACAGCAAGGCCAAGGACTCCCCTTGGTTATCCACAGGGTGCACATCTGGGAGGTTTGGCAGTTGAAGCATCGCCCAAACCTCTGCTGACGTATTTGTTTCCTATCCTATTTTTTTTTTCTCTGTTTCATTTGAAACCATCTTTGTTCAGGGTAATGTTCTGGAGGACCTAATGTGTAGTTAATAGATTTTTAAAAAAAGAGAAAAACCAACTAAAATGCCCATTGGGAATGAAGGGTCATCACAGAGCTTTTAATTTGATACCCAACCAAGCAGCCATGGTATTTAATCCATCCTTGGAACAGCAGCCAACATATAAAAGCCACAATAAGAAAATTATTAGTTATATCCTCTTCCCAGTTTAATGGGATGTCCTCTAAACTAACCTGCATGGGCCTGTGGTGGCTTCCTTTAAATATGGTTTGGGTTTTTTTCTCCAAGTTTTTAGTAAATAACGAGAAGCTGTCTGGGCTTTATGGGATAACTCATTGTGCTTCCTCTGTTTATTTCCAGATAATTATTCTTCACAATGGGTATCCCTATTGTGAGGCATTCCAATTACTAATGCCACAAAAAATATTTAGTTATTCTGAATAGAGCTATTCCTATATTTCAAAGTCCTAATTTAAGTTAGTTAAGCTCTGCTGAGTTACTTGAATTAAGAGGTGTTTTTTGTTCTGGATTTAAGCGCACACCTATTTTTCGTAAGAGATAGTTGATATTCTTTCCATCTGTTTTGCATAATTTTTTAGGTTGAAGTATTCCTGAATTTCTTTTTCAAGAGTCTGCAAATTAAATTGAGTGAGGAAATCTTTTCCTCACTTTACATAACAATTTAAATAAACTGTTACGTCTCAAATCAAACTTTCATTATGATGAATGCAAGGTGCATCCTGAGACGTGCCTGTGCTGTATAATACTCTGCAGTTAATGAAAAACCTGTCTGAAGTTCAAAATATGAAAAAAAGTCAAGCAGATTCTTCTGTGACAAACAGTAGTTCTCAGCTGCTGCAGAGAGATTGAAACAGTTTTCAGAGGCATGTATTCAGGTGTCTTTTTTAATCATCAGAAAGGAAACGTTGGCAGAGGTGGCTGCAAAGTGTCTCCAGTGTGCAGGGTGGGCTGGGCCGGGAGCGTGGGGGCACCTCCATGGGACCAAGCTGTGTCCGTAGGGCAGCAGGCGCAGGGAGAGGGGTCTGGCAAAGCAGGGGGCATGGAGCAGAGCAGGAAAGCAAGGATTAGTTGGGTTACCTGCTGTGAAATCTGTTGGTTTAGCAGCACGTGTGTAGGTATTTCGGGGATGGGAGATTAAACCGTGATGGGCTCAGTGGGTGGTGGTGGGGCTGGGTGCGCGGTGATGGCCATGAGGCCCCCGGTGGCCCTGTGGGCACTGCCCTCCTTCTCTGTTCTGCTGGCACGAGCAAGCAGGCAAACATTAAGGTTGGAAAAGATCTCTTGAGATCATCAAGTCCAACCATCCCCAGCACTACCACCATGTTCACCACTAGACTGTGTCCCCAGGTGCCAAATCCACACATTTTTTGGACGCTTCTAGGGATGGTGACTCCACCACCAGCCCTGGGCAGCCTGTGCCACGGCTGAACAACCATTTCTGTGAAGAATTTTTTCCTACTATCTGACCTAAACCTCCCTTAATGCAACCTTACGCCACTTCCTCTTGTCCTGTCTCACTTGTTGCCTGGCTTGTTACCTGCATAACTTGTTGCATGAATAACTTGAGCTGTTTGGAAACAGGGAATTGTAACAGAGCCTCTTTTAAAGCAGAGCTGCAGGTCAGGCTGCCATTAGGGCCTTTTCCTCCTGTGCACAAATTGTTCCTGCGCAGGCTGTTTCTCGGTTGCCTGTGCTATTGAGGAAGAGGATGATTCATAGGAGAGTTCCTAATGTTCCTTCCTCTCAAAACTGCTGTGAATGTGCATGGGGAAGTGCAGTTAAAGCTGGTTGTGGAGGGCTCTGTCCACATGCAAAGGCACGGTTACATAACGTGGGCATGAAGAACAACAAGAGCTGTTGTCTGCAGTGAATTGTAGGACAGTGAAACTGTGAGTGGTTGAGAACAGCGAGCTTGGCATTCCACACCAACACACAGAGCAAAGGGAATGGGATTATCCCAGACACCGACTGGTTTGCTTGATCCCAAGTGTTTACATAATATTCAGTGCTCTTCGGACACAGCAGAGGGAAAATGCAGTTCAGGAGAGAGTTAATCAAGGTCTTAAGATGAGTGAGCCCTGCACTGCCTCTGCCTTGTCAGGCACGCCAGGGCTTTCTGCCCGGCTGGTTTGCCATGGGCGGGTTATCCTCAGGGCTCTGCGGTAGCCTCGGACCTGACACACACCCAGCTGGTGTCAGGTTGAATTTGGCTGCTGCTGGAAATCATGTTGCACTGATTGGCTGTTTGGTTTTGGGGTTTTTTTTCTGGGAGGTAAGGAATAAAGTAACGTCAGTGCAGCGGAAAATTGAGATGGCACTCCAAGTGCTTTTCCAGGGAAGATAAGGTAAATGAATGGATGCTTGCAAGAAGGGTGACTCAGGGACTCAGGATGAGTGACGGAGGAGAGGAAGGAGGAGTTGGGATGGATTGGGATGGATGGTTGTGGAAAGGGACAAGTGCACAGGTCAGGAGCTGCCAGCAACATGCAGTCAGAGCAGGGATGACTTCTTATCCCACTCTTTCCTGGGATGTCTGAATCCTCTCCTGGTTCCTTCACCTAAGTGGAGCTGTCTTGAGTCTTCAGTGTGAGATGGGGCTTGGAGGATTTCTTCCCTCTGGGTAGGATTTTGCCTGAATTACTCTTTCTCCTGCATTACATTTGCAGTGAATTGTGGAGAAAGTTCTTGCCCTTTCTCTGCCTTTCAGGTGGGGTGAAGGATTGGTGCTGCCCTTCAGCTGCTGCTCTGAGCAGCACCTTTTGTGTCTGCCTGGCCACCTGCCTTGCCGTGGTGGGCAGGGACAACGGGATCCCATGCATGGAGCGTGGGGCTGGGGGGAGATGCACACGAGTGGGCTGGCCCAGGTGGCTTGGATGTGAACACAGTTGCTGGAGGGGAGGATGCAGAACCTCCACTGAGGTGTTGCTTTAGGAGAGATGTATCTTATTGGGATGGATGAGCCTCCTCAGGCCTTTCTGAAAAGCTGTTTCTGTTGAAAGATTAATATCCCAAATGCTGCAGTGCCTGTAGCCTTTCCTGCATTTTCCTTCTAACTGGAGTGCCTTGTCCTGTGGTTCAAAGGCAGAGCAAGTGCGCCAGAAAATGAGTTAGAGCTGTGTTGTGTACCTGGTCCCACAGGTGACCTAAACCTGTGGTTCAAAGTCTGAGTGCTCACATTAACCTCAGCTGGTGCTGAGTGCTGCAATGCAATGTCTGCTTTTCAGATTAATTTTAATTAAGAATCTGTTGAACACCTGCTGGGGCTCTGCTCTTCCCAAATGTGGGGATATGTATCAGTAGGGGAGTTGTGAACCACGAACTCTGCTCTCAAATGATGTTCCCTGACCTTACTGTACAAAGTGTTGGGCACTTCCCTTGGATAACTGGCCGCGTGCTATCCGGTGCAAACCACTGCACGTATCTCACTTCAAGAGAGATGTGGACTGGTCCTTCAGAATCCAGCACGTGGTTATGACAGCACAGAGAGATCTTGGGTACGTGGCTGGTAGTGAGAGATGGTTTGTCCATTCGAAGAATATTATCTGAAAAAAACCCCTGACACTTCCTTAAAGGAGGAGTTGAGTGAATGGCCACCATGTACAGGCAAATAATTAATGGGCTCAAAATGAAACTAAGGACGTGTAGGTTAGAGAACAGGGAGACCTTTCTAACTAAGAGCAGGTAGGCATTGACAAATATTCCTTGGGCAGGCTCACTGTGTGCAGGTCTGTCAGGAATAATTTAAAAATCGTTGCTCCTATCTTGGAGCAAGGGAGCAACTGGTGATATTTCCTAGTGACTTCCAGATCCACTTGCTGCAATTCTCTTACTCTATCCCATGGCAGTGGTCACGCACTCGGTGTCACAAGGTTTGCATTGACATTGATATGGCCAGCCCTGTGAGCACTGTTTTTTCAACCAGCACATGGATAATATAAGTTTGGTTTAGTTTGGTAAGGAGCCAACCTAAACTGAATAGTCAGCTCATCTTTAAACTGAGATGTTGGCAAGTTCTGTTTGCATTTATTTCATAAACAGTGGGTTGAACTGGTTTGAGATCTTGCAAGGCTTAGGCTGCATAACTGCAAGTGACAGCCAGTCAGCAAAACCCATCCCTGTTCTGCTGCAGAGGAATCAAGCACCCGAGAGCAGCAGGGACTTGTCTGGGTGCAGGGACTGCCCTGACAGTTGTCTTCAGAAAGGAAGAACATATCATGAAGGGCCACCAGAGTGAGTAAATGGAAGGAGGACCTTGCTTCTAAAGCAAGGCTGGATCTCAGCTCAGGTAGCCTGGCAAGCCAAGAGGTCTGTAATAACTCTGTAGAAAGGCCAAGGGAGGGAAAAGTCACTCTTAAGGAAGAGAGCTGTGAAGGCTAGAGGATAAAGTTGGCTCGAGAAGGACTGTATCTAAACCGGCTTCCAGCAAACTAAACAAGGAGGAGGAGTAAAGGTTTAGCACAGCTTTACTTTAGGAGTGACGTGGCAAGAATTCTAATTGTTTTAATATGAAGGTTGCTGAATTTATGAACAAGATTGATTATCTGGCATGTCCTGCATTTGACCTTGGTTGTTCTCACGTAGGAGGTTTCCACAAGAAGAATCTTTCTTCTAAGACCTTGAGGTACTGCTTCTCTTTTATCAAATGTCAGGAGCATATTGTCAAAATTTTTAGGTTTCATCCAACACCTTGTACTAGTGCAAGGTGGAAACTTCAGAAAGAGAAAGATTAAAACCCTCCCACTTTAATTTGTAAATATCTTTTTTAAGTGCTTATATTCCTTCTGAATTGCAAGTTTTTGCCTTTTTTTTTTTTTTTAATATCTGTAGTATCCTGAAGTCATGCCAAGTTTGCAACTGCACGAACCCTTGAGTTTTGAACGTGCCTGTAAAAATAAAGATTTGTTTTCCAGGTAGTGCTTCCTATTTAAAAAGAAACAGGAGAAAAGGCTCTTTTTCTGCTCATGAGCCTTGGTGCCTCTCAGGTTGTGCATTTACACTCCTGTTTATAGGTTGGATTTTTGCTGGAGTTGTTGGTGACGGCTGGAGGCTCAGAATCAGAAAACTCACCCAAGCGTCTGATGCCGGTGGAGCCTTGAACCTGAGAGCAGAGATGAGCTGGTGTGACCTGGTAGTGGTTTATCCAGCATTGAAGGTCTGGACAGTTTTTAAGCAAAATGTTGCTCTGCACAGGTAGAGTGTGTGACTTGGTCAGCGTGCAGAGATGATCACGGTGCCTCGTCAGCCGAGACACTGAAGCCTCAGAGCAGGGCGGGGGCAGCATCAGTCCCTGGCCCTGTCTCTTGGGGTCTTGCCGTTCCTCTGGGATTTACCTTCTGGCCCAAAGTGATGGGGTCATATGTGAACTAATTTTATCAAGCTTCATTGTTACAGCTGTGGAAGTGATGTTAGGGTGTTCCCAGAAGATGTTGATGTTTCCTGCTGTCTTTCTGATCTTGTTTTAAATAGCCTACTAGTGGTGATTCCTTTTCCTTTTTTTTTTTAATGACAGGGTTGAAAAAAGGTTTTCAGCCAGTGTTTCTATGACTTAATTTGCAAGGGTAGCTGCACATCATACAGAATCCTGCAGAATGAAGGAGCCTTATCTTGATGCCTTCTAGAAATGCTGTGTCTGGGAATGTTTGCCAAGGTCACTTTTCGTAAGAATACAATCTTCCCAAGGATGCTGTATCGAGTGTCTTGCTACTTTCTGCTCAGCATAATGTGAAAGTGTCGAGATAGTGCCAATACTGTCAGAAACTGCATGGTGGGGTTTGGTCATAGCAGAGGAAAAATGCGGCACTTTAATCTCAAAAGCAGTGAAGCGTTAATGTGTCATTTTTGGCTGAGGCTAAAACACTGAGGTTAATGCTTGTTTTTCTGCAAAACCTCATCTCTTGAGAGTAGGTCTGTTCCTGGCTCAGTGCGTATTTAGTGAAGCAACCAAGTAAATAGACTAGAAGAAATCGTTGGTTATTAACTTAAGGCTGGTAAAGAGAGACAGTAGTAATAACAAAAGAGGAACTAATCTGATTTGTTGTAGTGGTAAATCAGTTTTAAATTGGTTACTGTAGTATCATTATGTTGAAGGGGTTTTTTTGTGAAATAATAACACTTTATTGGCAAGATTATTAAATTATTACTGTTTTTACTAGGCATTATTTTAACACACAGTATGGTTTCTGTAAGGACACAGAATGAGTGTGTGTTTGCCCTCCTCCCTTCCTGACTTTGTTACAGTAATGTAATTGCTTTTCTTTCTTCTTGATATAGCCTGAAATGAAATGGAAATGGTGTTGCTGTTGTGGCCAAGGTTTACAGTTGTGAACCATCTCATCAATCACACCTGCTTTCCTTCCAAATGTTTCCTTTGGCAAGAACATCTGTTGAGGAGAATACCATCATTCCCTAGGGCACCGTTTTCCATATGCTCCCATTTCAGGATAAAATTAAACCAGTGGACCTTGACAGTGTTTTCTTAACCAAAAATGGGTCCTTGTGCTTCTGTTAGCAGAACATGAACAGTATTATTTAATAATGGCATGAATCACTTCCACTGGTGCTCTTCTGGAGAGTAGTACTGGCTGGCTGTGAGTGGAATCGTTCCTTGGCACACGGAGGCAGATGGTGTTTAGTCACAGAAGTGTCGTGTGTCCAATCTGGTGCTGCCTGGCTCACTGACAGGGTAGCGGTTTGTGGAATGAAGAGCTTGGAGGTATGGTTACCACCAGGAGGAAGGAAACAGGGCTCCTGTATGCTTCCTGCAAGGCTAGTAGAGCTGTCAAATGCCCGAATTTCCATGGGCATCATCTCTTGCTGAGTCTGTACATTTTGTCCAGGAAGCCGAGGCTCCCTGCGTGATCGGCAGGGGTGTGAGGCGAGTGGGCAGGCTGTGCTCAGCCCAGCTCTCGAGCGTGGGTGTGTTGGTTCACTGTACATGCACAGCAAGTCCAGCCTGTTCTGGGTGATGACGCTCGCGGGGTGGGCTCAGGCTGACATCTCTGCCTGTGTGGGATAGACCTGTGTGGAAAGGGACAGCCCAAGTGGGTTCAGGCTGCTGGTCATTTCCCGCTGCATCTCTCTCCTCCTGCAAAATTGTGACCTGGCAAAATTAGCATCTGTGAAACCCTTTGTGATCCTGGTGTGGATGCGAAGTGAACACTAAGGCAGTGCCCAGGATCTGTAATAAAGCTTTGTGTGCGAAGGAGTATGAAGGCCCAGAAGTGCCTGGCAGCTTTCAGGGAGTGAGGCCCATTGATGATGTGTGCACATGAGGATAAACAGATGACAGATCACACAGCGAAATTTTTTTTTTTAAATAAACAAAAAACCCCCCTTTTGTTTAAACTCCGCTTTCAGAACTTTTTCAGTACCTCCCCCACAACTACACATCAGCATGGGCTGTGAAGAAAAGCACAAACTGCTATTCCTGACTTCAGCTGGACTTTAAGCTGGACTGAAACCTGTGTGTGCTTCGTACTTGGGTACAGTCCATGGCAGGCAAGCGCGTAGCCTTGGCTTTTAATGTGCCAGTGAGTTTTAAAGACAGCCCTGCCCTCTTATGTAAGCTTTTAAAGCATTTTCATGCCTTATTTGTGCTATTTATCATGGTGTCCTACCTGCATTTCCTCTGCAATATACAGAAAGGGTATGTTTGGAGAGGTTGGAAGGCATTGGGCAAACCATTGGGCAAGAATTGATGACAAGACACTTCTGATTACTCTAATGATGAGTTGAATTAGACTTTAAAATTAAATTAATTCATCCTCTCTTTCTGCTGTATCTTGTATTAATACATGCCTTGCTGAAATTTCTATAGGAAATGTGTAAAGAAATAAACTATAAAAGAATTAATACAAAGATAAAGTGGGATTTTTAATACCTAATTTAAAGGGCTGAAAATACTGAAGTTGAAGGCTGTGAATGCTCATGCGGTGATGCTACAGTGTCCCTCCAGAGATCCCGAACAAAAGCATTTAATGCAAAACACTTCGCCAGCAGGAGTTTATCCCTGTGAGAAGGAACCTGTGAGAGACAGCATCGAAAGCATTACTGAAATCCAAAAGGATTTCATCTGCTGGCTTCCCCTGATCAGCTAGGAGGGCCTCACCTCATTATGAAAGGAAGTCAGGTGTGACAATCCTCAGCCCTCGTGTTTTGCGCCTGTGGCTGCTGAGGACCTGCCCTGCCACAGGGGTGGGCACCCATGGGCTGGACACGGGGGCGTGGGGGGCAGCTGGGGCTGGGGGGAGGCCAAGCTGAGTCTGGGTTACAGCAGTGCTGGGCAGGAACAGGGACTGCTGAGAGCGAGGGAAATACCCTCAAATGATTCTACCTGTCTTGCTTTTAATTTCAGTAACTGTCTCGAGCATTTTGCTGCAAGGTTCTATCCTACATTTCTTTTTCCCAGGGTAGTGCAGGTACAAGTGATACGTGGTTAATACATGCTTGCTTCTTTTTCAGCCCATGCTGCAGACAGCTGTGCTTTCGTTTTTCTGTACAAGTACCATTTTCCTCAAGACTGCACAATGACTTGTTGACTGATGAAGCCCTTTCATGTGCTCACCTGTCACTTATCCTGGGGACTGTGGGAAACACAGTCCCAGGATTTACATTCCGTACAGTGAGCGTCCATTACTGCTGGTGATTAAAAAAGTCTTACTCCAATTGCTGGTTCTCTTTCACTAGTGATTAAGCTGTTGTTTCACAGTAGGAGAAAGCTTTTATTCTGTGCAATCACAGGGACCTCAGAGAGACCAGTCTTTGCAATCTCTAAATGGGCATATTGATTGGTCTTTATTAATAGAAAAGCCTCTAAGGAGAGATGAAGTACCTGAATTTTGTAAAGTTAAATAATTACAAAGCCTTTTAAAGTCACATGAAAACTAGGCATAGTTCCCAGGTAATTTCTCCAAGCTTCTAGTCATGTTTTTCATTATGCTGTTTTCATGATGTATTTTGTTTTTTAAAAGTTTTACTGAGCAAAGAGATCCATCATCAGAGAAAAAATAGTTCTTTTTAAAACTCCTTAGCAAAATTGTGTACCAGTAATGTTATTTATCCATTGAATATGGAACCATTTCAAGGTGCGTTGAACCCAATGGTTCTTCAATCCTACATTTTGCTGGCAATGCAATATTCTTAAAAAACCAAATCCAAGCAATCAAATGAAGTGCTGTTCACACCAATTAATATGATATGTATGTGCACTACTGGTTTTTTTTCAGATGTTCAATTTGAAGAGATTTTAGTCCTTTTATTTACTGAAATTGATAGAGGAGGGCAAATCCTTCTGTCGGGCTGTTTCTCTGGGGGTGGGTTCTCCAGTTCCACAGCACCTTGTTGGTGTGCCTGAAGTCAAACACCAGCCAGATGGAAAGGATCTTTTGTTTGCTTTGCGTAGGTACACGCCAAGGTAGCCAAGAGCAACGTCATCTTATAGATCCCCCTCTTCAGGGAGTTGCTAAAGTCAGCTTTTGCGTTTTTTTCCTCTCAGCTGAGTGTTTTGTGGGAGAGAGAGAGAACAGAGAGTGGAAGGTTTCTGTATGTTTTTCTAACTAGTATTGGGTTTTATGAGTGTAGGAAACAATATGTGATTAACCCTACAACAAACCTGTTTTGGTAAATAGTCTCTGTAAATATTATCTTCTTGCAGTACTCCATGAAATCTGAGCATGAAGCTCAAACTACCAGGCAGTTCTTTTCCATAACCTAGTTTTCCCATTTGGAAGTCTTTTGAGTATTCTTAAGCCATCTGGATCCTGGGCTGTGTCACCAGCAGGTCGAGGGAGAGGATTCTCCCCCTCTGGTTGCTCTGGTGGGACCTGGAGCACTGCACCAACTCTGGGGCCTCTGCATGAGAATGATGTGGAGCTTTTGGAGAGAGTATGGAGGAAGCCCCGGAGCTGCTCCAGGGCTGGAGCCCCTCTGGAGCCAGGCTGGGAGAGCTGGAGGTGCTCACCTGGAGAAGGATCCAGGGAGAGCTCAGAGCCCCTTCCAGGGCCTAAAGGGGCTCCAGGAGAGCTGGAGAGGGGCTGGCGATGAGGGATGGAGGGACAGGACACAGGGAATGGCTTCCCACTGCCAGAGGGCAGGGACAGATGGGATATTGGGAACTGGGAATTGTTCCCTGGGAGGGTGGGGAGGCCCTGGAAGAGGTTTCTCAGAGAAGCTGTGGCTGCCCCTGGATCCCTGGAAGTGTCCCAGGCCAGGCTGGATGGGGCTTGGAGCAGCCTGGGATAGTGGAAGGTGTCCCTGCCCATGGTGGGGGAACAAGATGATCTTTAAGGTCCCTTCCAGCCCAAACCATTCTGGGATTCTGTTCTTGAAATCTTTCAGAAAATTGTATGTAGTGTTTCCTGATTGTTGTTGCTTTCTGTAGTGTCTCTGATAGTGTCTGTTAAATACAGTCCATGTAATAATTCTTGCATCACATTCTAAAATCCATACTGCTGTAGGCCACGGATTTTAAATTACTAAACAGCTGTGATCAAGGAGTTTGAACACACCAACTCATAAGGAATGTGTCTGTGCCCACCAGTTTGGGAATCTGCGAGTACAAGACAAGGGTTGTTTTGGTTGGGTTTTTTTTGCTTATCCAGTTTTCAAATTCTTGTCATGATGGGCTGCAGGGACTCCCATCACTGAGCATCACTCACATTTGTTTAGATTTGGGGCTGCTGACTTTGTTTTCATAGGTCCTGTCTAGCCAAGATTTGAACTTTGTTTGCATTTGATAACGGCCATTTGAATCGGTATTTTGGGTCTGTAGCCAAGGTCATGTGTCCTGTGACCTAAGTGGGGCTGTAACAGAATGGTTTCACTGACTCAAGTCACAGAGTACCACTGTGGCCCTCTGATCGAGCCTCCTCTATGTGCCTTGCTTTGTAAGAGTTTCTTCCGTGAATCTGGTAATCCCTGGCACTCTCAGATAAACTGTGCAGCTCCTCAGGCAGGGACAGCATGGCCCAGTGCTTCACTGTACTCACAGCCCCTCCTTAAAGCTGGCTCCGTGCTCAGGGGCACAGCGCTCTCTTCACTGGGAGATGCTCTTCAGCAGGAGGGGACCTCAGGTCCTGCTGCCTCCCCAGCCCTGCTGGGATCAGTCCATGCCCGGGCTGGCTCTCCAGCCCCTGTGTGCATCCCCAGCCCTGCTGGGATCAGTCCATGCCCAGGCTGGCTCTCCAGCCCCTGTGTGCATCCCCAGCCCTGCTGGGATCAGTCCATGCCCAGGCTGGCTCTCCAGCCCCTGTGTGCATCCCCAGCCCTGCTGGGATCAGTCCATGCCCAGGCTGGCTCTCCAGCCCCTGTGTGCATCCCCAGCCCTGCTGGGATCAGTCCATGCCCAGGCTGGCTCTCCAGCCCCAGCATTGTTGGGCTGCTCACACGCAGTTTACACAAGAAGCTCAGTCCCTGTTTGTGACCTGTCACATTTATGCTGCAACACTCTCCTAATTCTTTCTAAAATGTAGCATTTGTTACTAACAATGGGCTTTTTTCCACAGTTCTTTGTAAAAATGCAAATCACTTTGTTAGCATAAAACCTGAGCCCTGCAAAACCTCATGAAAATCCTCAAGGACATGTATTTTTATTGCTTACCCAATTTTTAATTAATTTATGTAAACAGGTATTTTCTGTTTCATTGTAATTCTTAATGTGAAGCAAATGCATTGCAGAAATCTGAGTTTATTATCATGTCAATCATATAAATCATATCAGTTTATTGTCAATGTTATTACCTTTATCAACCCAAACATATAATCCTTTGGAAAATGGCCCAGGTCTGTTTCTCACATACCCATGTTGACGTTACCCTTTCATGCCTTGCTCTCCAAGGGATGGGGAGTTCAATTTTTAACTATTAGTGTGTTTTAGTTGACAAGCTTCTGTTATTCTTTTGAGCAGGGCTATAGAATATCAAGCTTTGCAGGAGGGAACAGTAAGAAAAAGGAACTATTTTGTTACAATGTGATGCTTTCAGCTTAATTCCTGCCCATTATGGGAGGCTGCGATGAATGTATCCTGTCCGGGAGTGCAGCATTTGCCTTGGAGTGTTTTCTAACAGGTTGTCAAGTGGTGTTAGGAATGCACCAGAAGTGACAGCTCCTTTCAGCACTTAGAAAGGTTCCCAAGGAAGACATTTCCAAACTCCAGACACATGGCTCTGTTAAATATTTAGGAGCTGGGATACCCCAATCTGAAGAGTGTCTTTGTGGCAGTGAAAGGTCCCTCTCCTCACTTTCCCAGAGCTAAGGAATGCTTGTCCAGTCTCTGGAGTTGTTATAGTGTAAAGAATGGGCTGCTGGCTTTTTCCTTCGTCTCCATGCTGTATTCTTCCCACACATCTTTTCTTTTGAATTTTACCTCCAGCAGCAGCAGCGAGCAGTTGGTCCTTTCTTGGGTACTGCGTGCTGTGGTGCAGGGCTGGAACAAGAGCAGAGTGTTCCTGGAGCAGCCTCTGAGGCTCAGGACCTCTGAGGTGTGGGAGTTTATAGAGTCATGGAAACACAAGATGGTTTGGGTTAGAAGGGTCCTTAAAGCTCATCCCATTCCACCCCTTGCCATAGGCAGGGACACCTTCCATTAGACCAGGTCACTTCAAGACCTGTCCAGCCTGGCCTTGGACATTTCCTGGGAAGTTGGGTATTTGCAATTATATGGCCCTCTGCAAGGATGTTTTCTTCAAAACAGAAAGAGCAAATTATGTTAAAGGAATATTTTCTGGTATTTTCCCCCCAAAGGTCCCTAGCTAAAACTAGAAGCAGGTTGGGATGAGAAGAGCTCTTGACACTGCTGGTTAGGGTGCTGCTCTTCCATAGATCTCCAGGGTGCACCCAGGAACACCTTATCCTTTTTCTGTGTGCGTTAGAAATGCAAACCGTGGGCACAGAAGCATTAAATGACTTGGTGTAGGAGGCTCAGCAGGCCGCAGTGTGAGGGAAGAACTGAGAAAGTTTCTCTCCAGGATTCATTAAGCCACTGTTAGAGTTTAAATTAAGATCTGTGCAAGGACCCATCACTTTTCTGTTTTCTAGCTATTTTACATTCCTATCTCTCAGTATAATTAAGTCCAGCATGTCTGTATAAAGGCACATTTGAACTTGGTCAGTCTCACATGTTTTGTGGAAACAAGGATGTGAAAAGTTCTGAGATGCTGAACTTACACTGAAGGCTGTGTGGGCAAGTTTTCCTTGCTTGCCTGGCACCAGGACAGCTCTTCACTAGGAGCAAGATAAAATATGTCCAGCTCAATAAGGCTGCAGTCACTGGGGTGATAAAAGACATGGATGGTACAGGATGTTCTCCTGCACAGGGAGCTGGAGGCGGCTGCTGCAGCTCTGGCCAGCGAGGCTGATGATGGTGATGATGAGAGACCTCACTGTGGTCTGCAGCTTCATCCTGAGGGACAGGAGAGGGAGCAGGCACTGATCTCTTCCCTCTGGTGACCAATGACAGGACCTGAGTGAACAGCATGGAGCTGGGTCAGTGAGGGTCAGGCTGGATATCAGGGAAAGGTTCTTCCCCCAGAGGGTGCTGGGCACTGCCCAGGCTCCCCAGCGAATGGGCACGGCCCCGAGGCTGCCAGAGCTCCGGGAGCGTTGGGACGGCGCTGCCAGGGGTGCCCAGGGTGGGATTGTTGGGGTGTCTGTGCAGGGCCAGGGGTTGGATTCAATGATCCTTGTGGGTTCTTCCCAGCTCAGGGGTTCCATGGTTCTGTGACCAAGGGGATCTCCACGCTCAGTGCTCTCCTGGGCTCAGCACAGAAGCAAGTGAGAAACAGCCTTTGAGTGCTGCTTTTATGTGACACACGGTGATTTTGTGAGAGGAGAGATCACATTAGAGGTGTATTCACTGCTGTGTAGGAAAGGTGATTTGAGGAACTCTGAAAATCTCGCCTACAGTTTACTCCATCTGTCTGGTTTGGTGGGGAATCTTGGGGTGTTTCGTGGGTTTGCGGTGGTTTTCTTACGAATTTGAACTTCTTTGAGGTAGTTTCCTAAAATAAATGTACTTAGTCTGTAACTGAAGAGTGCGACGACCCACCCTTAAGGGGACACCATTACAAAGCCTGATGGGCTGTTCCACGGGTGTCTTGTAGGACTGGTAACTGCCTAACCTGGGGTTCACTGACAAACATGACACAGTCCAAGGGCTTTATTTGGGAGGCACAAAATACATATTCTCCATCCTGCCACGGAGGGCAGGGGCAAACAGGGGAGCAAGAGAAAACAGCGTACGGCTTGGAGAGTCCTGGTGGGGGAACCGAATTGGGAAGTACCATTCCTAAACTAGGATCTCAGACCAACTGAGCATCCTGTTCCCTGCTTAGGGTTCTGGTGGATTATGATTAATTCACTGGTAAGAATATTGCACTTTAAGAGTGTTTCACAGACTGAGGTATGCAGTTGCTGGGTTATAACAAGATGGGAAAGGTAGCAGTAATGGGATGAAAATGCTGTTTGCTTGTTAGAAAGGCAGGATTGAGTGCCACCCCAAGATTAAATTTGCCAGAGCAAAGCTAAATCAAACTTTGCTTGTTCTGCCAGTTCTTGGTACTGTGTTAATTTTGGCTGGCGAAGCTGATTGGCCAAGGGAGCATTAACGTCTGCACGCTGTGTGGTCACCCTGGGTGAACAGCAGCGGTTTTGGTGCCTCCTGGCAGGCTGCAGAGCGTGGTGGGGCTTCTCTGGCAGGGCCTCTGCTGGGCAAGGGGTGGCATCTCTCTTCTTTAGGAAAGATACCACGTCTGTGTAGCAAACACATAGAAAAGAGAATCATGGAATCCTTGAATGGTTTGAGTTGGAAGGGACCGCAGCGATCATCTTCCAACCCCCATGACCTCCCTCCTTCCAGCCCCCATGACCTCCCTCTAGAAGGGGGAAAAATTTAAGGGGATTTCACACCAATGAAATAAGTTAATTTGAGAACTGCCCTAGAGTAAGGAGGTAAGATGGAAGAAGCAAGAAGGGGATGATGGCTCCTCTCAGCATGCAAGCCCCTGCTGCTGGACTGGTGCTGGGACAGGTTTTAATGGTCACAGCACACTGGGAAAGCACAGCCCTTCAAGGGCAGTGGAATCTCTCTGGCTCTTCCCCCACCGTTCCACCTCTCTGAAGGTGATTTTTTTAGGCAGCAGCACTGAAATGTCTCTCTCCACTCCTGCTGTGGGCCAGCCCAGGACTGAGCCTCCAAGGGATGGCTGGAGCATCCCTCCTGTGCTGACAAGTCCAGCACTGGAATGAGGGTAATTTACCTGCCCAGTTACTGTGTTTATGGGTTACAGGAAGTAGGTGAAGCAAAACGCTTTTTAAAAATACAACTAATCGTTGCTTAAACTTCTGTGAATGCTGGGCTCAGAAGGGATTCCAGAAAATACTGAAACACCAGGTTCTCACAGCATGCCTGAAGTGGTTTTTTTGTGGTTAGGGCTTTTTACTTTCAGAGGGGATCTGGTGTTGCAGAGTTTGTCCAGCTTTTTTCACACACTGATTTCAGAGTTTCCTTTGAAAAAGGTGTTTTGTGAGGCAAGTCAGAACTGTTTTGGTATTTCATCTGCAATCACAAGCTTATGTGAAGCCTGTGAAGCACTGGTAATTAAGGAAGTTAAGGAGGTGCTACCTGAAATGAATTCAATTGCTCGTGACAAAGAACTTTTTTTTGTTCAACCATCGGTTGTTGTGCTGTGGTTATGTTGGGAGGTTTTCACCTGTAAAAAACACTCTACCCATGGTGTTGGGAGATTTTCATCTATAAAATGTGTGCTCTGTCCGTGGTGTTGGGTTTCTTGGGTGGTTTTGTGGCTCTCAAGTTGGGATTGGAGATCTGGGGCATTGACTCCCCTTCTTCCTGCCCTTGCAGGATGAGCTGCTGAAGTTCTGAGGTTCAACAGAAGATGTGAACACCAGCATCCCTCTGCTGTAATGCTTTGACATGTGCCTTAATCAATTTAGAAAGCAGCAAGCTATGATTGCATCCAGCAAAAAAGCACGCTCAGCCTTTTCTACCGTGCCAAATTTAGCCATAAAGGTCTGAATTCAACTCCTAATTTTCCATAGATTTCTAGCAATGACTCAGGCAAATAAGTAAATCTTCCTCGGCCTGTTCCATAGCTCCTGTTCACTGAATTGTGAGTATCCATGGGGACAAGGACTGCTTTTATGCCTTTGGAAAATGAGTTCCCCCTGGGAAACCTCCCTGCGCTTCACTAGCGCCGCTGACAAATAGCAGGCTGTAACTTTGCCGGGGGTGACTTACTGAAGAAGAATGTTGGCTGGATTCTGATAGGGAATGAAGCTGTAAAATTTTTTTTCTTTATTTGCAAGTTGTCTGATGGCATCTGCTGTTTGTTCACAGAGAGGGGATTTTATCCTTCAGGATTGTTTTAAGTGATAAGAGCTTATAGCTGAGTGTACAGGGTGTGGGAATGAAAGGTCCTGGATGCTATTAAACATGTATCACATAGGCAGGATAATGCTAAAGACAGGGAGCTGGTGCATGAGAGCAGAACTGTGCTCCTGTCCGTAAATCCATGGAAACCGACAGGCAGCCCCACAGCAGACAGCTGGCAGCGGCTCCTGTGGCTGATTCCGTACTCGAGGCCATCTCTGATTAGAAGAGTGGTTGTGGTACACGAGCAGAAGTACGTACTTGGAATGCAGATGTGAAACTGTAATGATCCGAACAGATGTTCATTCTGCTGATGTAGGTATTTGATTTCTGTCCCTGGGTCAGCAGTGCCTCTGGTTTTTCTTTCTTCATCACTGATGTGGGTCAGGGATGTTAGAGCTTCTGCGTGACGGAGCTGAGCCCTGCCCTCGTTTGCTGACCTAATGCTCCTGCTTGCCCTACAGAGAGGCCTTCATCTGTTCAAAATGAGACAAATTAAATAACCATCAGTCAATGCAGCTATGCCAGTTTAAGAATTTAAAAACAAAACACGAAACTCTGAAGGAAACAGCATTTATAGGCTAGCTAGACACAGAAGTCCTTAGGTCAGGAAGTAGGTAAGATATCCAAGTGTTTAAAGTAGTTTAAAATATTCTAACATTAGTGAAAATTCAAGACTTTAAAAGGAGAACATTTAAAAAATTCTGAGAAACTGCAAAGCAGCACAACTTTTTAGTTGGCAGCAGCTGTGCTCCAGACCCTGCTCCTGCATGGTTCTAATGCATTGAATGTGAAAAATTTGTGTAGCTTTATTTGCAAGAACCCCTTTCTTCATGGGGGGATGGAGTTGATTCCCACATCTGTTCGCCCCTCACAAGGAATTAGGCAAGAAACTTGAACTTGTTTGTTAATCTTGGAAATCTTCTGAAGGCTCAGGTGAAAGCCAGTCTCCTGCTTGTGTAATTTTCAGATCCTTAGTCAGAGCCCATATGTTACAACCTGGAGGAAATGATGCTTGGGGATGACTAACTGAACTGTTCCTGCTGTTAATTTGGGTGCCATTCCAGAAATTTAATTTGTTAAGTTTTCCCTTTCCTTTTGTTAACGCATTTACTTACTAATTCCTGTCTTTGCTGTTGTTCCCCACTAAGGAACTTAATGAAGGGATAAATTTTATATTAACAGAGGGAGGCATTTTTTCGCCCTGCCTGTGGTGAGTAGGGAAACGCAGAGAACATACGTGTGTTGGATTAGCAGAACTTTGATTATAGATAGGATATTCACCTCTTTGTATCTTCCTGCTGCAAACATCATGTTAATCCAGTTTGAACGAGTGTGGGATTTACCGAGATTGAGGCTGGAAATTCGTGGAATCACAGAATGGTTTGGGTTGGAAGAGACCTTAAATCCCATTTTGTCCATCCCTTGCTATGGGCAGGGATACCTCCCACTGTCCCAGGCTGCTCCAAGCCCCGTCCAGCCTGGCCTTGGGCACTGCCAGGGATCCTGGGGCAGCCACAGCTGCTCTGGGCACCCTGTGCTGGAGCCTGCCCACCCTCACAGAAGAAACACCTTGCTGCGAGGTTGGTGAGGCCCTGGCACAGGTTGCCCAGCTGTGGCTGCATTTTATTTTACCTTGGTGCCGAGTAGTGGACTTGAGCAGCTTTCAGTTCTTTGAAATGGAATTACAGTGTCACCTCCAGAGCCTGGACTCTGTGTCCCAGCAAGGAGGGAAAAAGCCAAAGGTGTGAATGTCTTAAAATGAGGGAAAGTGTGTCAGTACCTGCAAACTGATACTGGTATCACCTGAATCACACTGAGAAGAATGTTGTCTGAGTTTCAGGGCTCATGCCTGGAGGAAGGCAGGGTAGCAGTAGAGCCCTGCATGCAGTGTAGCAGACAGAGCAGTGAGCTGGTTTTTCACTCCGTGTGATGCCACTGCTGGATGTGGGAAGCCATGGAGGACCAGGGCTGTCGTGTGTAACTTGGCATCCCCAAGCTTCCTGTCCAGCAGTTGAAAACATCTGCATCAGAGAGCACGGAGATTGTGAGTCCTTGTATGAATCTGGAAACTCAATTTATTCCTC
Organism: Gymnorhina tibicen; assembly: GCA_013399875.1. Classification (NCBI taxonomy): domain Eukaryota; kingdom Metazoa; phylum Chordata; class Aves; order Passeriformes; family Artamidae; genus Gymnorhina; species Gymnorhina tibicen. The sequence continues at coordinate 371,039 of VXAZ01001259.1, forward strand.
CAACTTTTGATAAATTTGAGTTATGCAAAGGATGCCTTAAGTCTGGTTGAGTGGATTTAAGCCAGGATGTCTGAAGCAACCTGGTCTAGTGGAAGGTATCCCTGTCTGTGGCAGGGAGTTGGAACCGGATGATCTTTAGGGCCCCTTCCAACCCAAACTATTCCATGAGTCTATGATTACCTTTCTTTGTCCTGACCTTTCCAAACAATCCTGTTCTCTATCTCAAAATGTAATGCCTGGAGGTTGTTTCAGGCTTAGACCCTTAGCTTCAGGATGAGGACATTTCTCCTTGTGTGGATTATATGATGGGGAATGTGACCCCAGTGAAGGTTTCTTGGGTTTGGATTAAGCCCTGAGTGAGTCATGCAGTTAAACAGGTGTTTCTGCTGCTTCAGAGGAGAAAACACTTCAACCCTTAAGCCCTTTTAGAATCAGCTTATGTTTTCGCCAGCTACTCATGTGTCAGGTTCAGCCTGGAGGAATTTAGAGGAGGTTGGTTAGGCCCTGATGGCACCAGAGACCCCTCCCGTGGTGGAGGCTGCAGCCGCAGGAGTGCCCGCTCTGCCCTGCCCCTTGCCTTGCCTCTCCAGCTGGAAAACAATGCTCAGATATCAATCTGATGAAAAAAATCCAGATTTTTTTTCTACTGTAATTACAAATAAAACACACGTTTGTCTTCCAGAATCACTTTGTTGCAGTTGCCAAAATGACCCTCGCTCATAATATGTAGAATATACAGAACATGGTTGTCTGCTGAAGGATAGTTTTAAAAGTTACCAGTAAAGTAGCAGTGGAAAAGTTCTCACAGTGCTCAGAAACCTCGAAATGAGAATCAGGGAATATGATAATCCTTTTCTTTTTTTTTTACTTGTAAAGTTTTGCAGATCTGCTGGATCTGTGTGGCCACCTTTCCTTTTCTCTGCCAGCTCCCACTCTGCTCTTCCTGCCTTGCACAGGGACTTGCTCCCTCTCCCTAACAGCAGTGTGTCTGATTTATTCTACGGGTTTTAAATTAGAAGGAAACTCAGCAGCAGGGGAGAAGTGATGGATTTGAGAGCAATTCTGTGGCCCTTCTTGCCTGACTCGTTAGACAGCCTGCTTTTTTTCCTTCTTTAGAAAGAAGGCAGCTGGTGCAGAGCAGCAGAGGTGCTGCCTGGCTTGGCTGCGGGCGTTCTGCATGCTGCTGTCCCTGTGGGGCACGGGGGGCTCCTGGCTGCCCTGGGGACCCAGGCTGGTTGCCACAGGGCACCCTGCACTGCCCAGCTCGAGGGCTGCTGCTGCTGCTTGGGCAGTGTTTGCTCTGATGCTGCTCCACGGAACCCCCTCAACAGCCCCAGTACCAGGGGAAGCACTCCCCTCATGCACACACAGCACCGTGGCAGGGTTTTGTCATCCACCGAGAGCCAAACCATGGTTCCAAGCCTGCGTTTCCTCTGATGAAGTCTCTGTGTGAGGCTGACTTGTTTGTAGCCATAGGAATTCTCATTCCCAGCTGGAGCCATCTGGGGTTGTGGGTGAGGGCAGGATGTGGAAATGGCGGTGGCTGATCCTTCAGCTGTGTTCCCGTTTAATTCACTTTGTGTGCATAGGAGCACAGCTCCTATAGATGTGCCTAAGTGACTTGAGAAAAGGAAGATGTCTGAGGGTAAAATATGAACTAATTAATCTTGGTGATTGGTGAGCCTTTGGCTCTCTGAGTAAGAGCACCTTCTGAAGATCCCAAAAGCTCCATTTCTAGGGCAGGGGTGGGCAGTGCTTTGGCCAAGGGGGGCAAACCAGGCAGGCACGATAGTGGGCCTGGGGTGGAACTCCCCTGCGGCTCTGTTTGATCATCGTGAGAGGTCAGAGTCCGAGCTGCCTGTTGGGGTCTCCTCGTGCTGCTGAGGTCCAGGCAGCCCCGGAGCTGCTGCGGAGCCGCGGGAGGGGCAGAGAGGCTCTGCACGCACTGGGCAGGGCCACGGCACAGCCCGGAGCTTACGGGAAATGCCCTGAAATTCCTCTAGGAAAACCAGAGTAGTAGAATATTACATTTTCACATTTCCAATCTAAAGAATTTCCATGCATATGCAGCCTATAGAAGAAGCTGAAGGACAGCTGGAAACACTTCCTTTACCAAAAAGAAGGGAAAAGTCTATAAAATGAAGCAGAACAGCAAACACATAGAAAAATGGATGTGTTTGGGTATTTTTGGAAGGTGATATGGTTTTAATTTATCCTGAGGGAAACAGGATGGGCTGTAGAGCCCAGTGTGGTGAGCAGGGACCTCAGCTGGTGGTCTGTGCCAGAGCATCCCAGGAGCAGCTGTGGGCGGTGGGAGCCGTCCTGGCCGTGAGACCATTCATACCTGGAAATGACATTCTGTGGCTATTATTCCCTTGGATAATGAGCCTCACAACACCCAAACAGGAAGAAATAGCTGAGGGTTGATCCATCGTGGCACGGGTGTGTTCACGGTGCCTGAAATATTAGTGCTGTCATGAGCATGGCGTAGCACAGGCTTCTCTTTGTCTTCTTGATGCTGGATTCAGGCCGAGTGCCCTAGTTCATACACGCCGCTGCTCTCTTACATAAAAGATTTTATAATTGCTCTTGACATGAGCATAAAACAAATCTAAAATTCTGAATATCCTGGCAATGCAAAGCCTTTATTTTTGTCCATCACTAATAATAATAATAATAATGTCTCAGTTTGGTTTATAGGACAGAAAACTCACAAAAGTAGAGAGGCAGAGATTTAAAGAGGAAGCAGAAATGTTGAAAGGTCTACAGCACCCAAACATCGTGAGGTTTTATGACTTCTGGGAATCCTGTGCAAAAGGCAAAAGATGCATCGTGCTGGTTACCGAGCTGATGACCTCTGGAACGCTGAAGACGTAAGTACTGCGCTCCCGGCAAGGGGGCTAAGAATAGCAGCAGAAATTTATAGCAAAATCCTACTTTCGTATGCTGAAAAAAGCCATCTCCAGATAAAAGCAAAAAATGGAGCTGTTCTCTGGTGTCTGTCATTTGTCCCCGCATTTGAACCGCAGTCATTTGACAGGCAGAATTTTGGCCTCCATCTCTTTCTGCCTGCTTCCCTGTTTTGGTTATGCAACTCGAAGCTGTTCTCTGGCGTGTTTCATCTTCCGCCTGTGACGTTCGGATTTGTCAGGGTGTGTTTTGGGCTTGCTTTTGTGCTTGTATTTGCGTGTTTTGTTAGGGACTTCAAGTGGAATAGCACTTGAATGGTAGAATCTCTTAGAAGCTGAAGGTGCTCTAGGTTATCTCCTAAACAATATAAATTAATAGCTTCTGGTACTGACTGTCTTGTTAAGGTTGATATAAAGCAGTTGGCATGAATTCTGGAACAGATTTTCAGCCCCAATGGGAGCAGTACTCAGCCAGTGTGCTGCTCTGCCCAGTGCATTAGCAGGCCCTACATGTTCCCCAAATGCCCCCTCCCAGCCAGCACTTCAGGTGAATGGAAAGAAATGCAGGTGTATGGTACAAAGGTCCAAGTCTTGTGGTTAAAATTAAACTTCAGTATTCTTCTGATTCAAATATAGAACATATTCTAAAGCTGTTCTCTGCATGAAATGAATTGCTGAACTATTAGGCTTCAAAATATTTGGTTGTATTTGCACCAAAAACGCTTATTATCATCCTCCCTAAAACTGAATGCTCTAATTCCTGCTTTGAAAAGATCTATTTCTTACAATTTTGGGATATTTCTGTGCTGCTCTTGTGGCATCTAATAAGGGGCTTTTATCCATAATGGAGTTTCAGCTGTTAAATGCCTCAAATCTCTAACAAAATGTTTTCACTTCCTTTATACCCACTTGTGTGTGTGTTGTGCTCTAGGTATCTGAAGAGATTTAAAGTGATGAAACCTAAAGTCCTGCGGAGTTGGTGTCGGCAAATCCTGAAGGGTCTTCTTTTCTTGCACACGAGAACTCCACCAATAATTCACAGAGACTTGAAATGTGACAATATTTTTATTACTGGACCAACTGGATCTGTGAAAATAGGAGACTTGGGTCTGGCAACACTCAAGAGAGCTTCATTTGCCAAAAGTGTAATAGGTAATGCTCCTGTTTTTGGCTTCCCTCGGTCAGTATCGTGGCTGTCTTAACATCTTCCTTTCCCATTTTGCATTAGTGGTTTTTAAGCTGCAGATTGGTAGTGGAGGTTAAAGTGGGTTTGGGACTGTTGCCTTTATACTGCTGTAAAAGTGGCAATCAGTAGGTAACGGTGTCGTAACTTCCTCTTCTCCTTCCTCCTGTATCACAATGGTAAAACAATTTTTTCCTGGCTCTTTAAATGGAACATTGCCTGATATCCACAAATCCCTCTCTCTCCTTCACTAGGCGCAGCAAGGATTCAGCAGCTTGTGTGTCCTTTGAGAACAGGCTCAGTGCCTGACTGGAGGGAGAATCAAAAGCACAGGAAGAGGAAGGGTACCCTGTGCTCTCCCAAGTGAGGGAGTGCTGCAGGAGCCTGGGGAAGCCCTGGGATATGTTCTGCCTCCAGTGGTGCTGGGATGGGGCTGGTTGCTGATGCTGAAGGTTGAGACCGTGGTGCTGGTCTGCTCTCCGGGGAGATTGTGGGGAGCTGGAACATCATATCCCGGTGCTGGGGCATTGGCAGGACAGGCTGCAGCACTGGTCCTGCTGCCACGCTGGCCTGGTGGGGTCTGCTGAAACCAAGGCTGCAAGTTACTAAAAAAAATATCAGTAGGTACAAAATGTAAATTTTTCACTTCAGTTACTTTCAGCACCTAAAAGGGCCTACAAGAAGGCAGGAGTGGGACATTTTGCAGGGTCTGCAGTGATAGGATGGATGGGGATGGCCTTAAACTGAAGGAGGACAGGTTTAGAGTAGATATTAGGAAGGAATTGTTCCCTGTGAGGGTGGGCAGGCCCTGGCACAGGGTGCCCAGAGCAGCTGTGGCTGCCCCTGGATCCCTGGCAGTGCCCAAGGCCAGGCTGGACAGGGCTTGGAGCAGCCTGGGATGATGGAGAGTGTCCCTGCCTGTGGCAGGGGGTGGATGAGATGATCTTTAAGGTACCTTCCAATCCAAACCATCCTGGGATTCTATGCCAGAACTATTTTTTCTGGTTATATGTTACTTTAATTACAGCTGTGCTTTTGCTGCCAGTCAGAGATGTCATAACAAAGCACTGATGGGATCTGCTGGGCTTCCAGGGCTGGGGGCAGTTTGGGTGCTGGGGCTGGACAGGCAGAGTTTACCTGGGTCTTTCTCATGGTCCAAGACCTGCCACTCTCTTTTTGGCATCCCAGCAGCTTGCTGCTCCTGTCCCTTGACACACCACTGCATTGATCTCTCTTCCTTCATCATTTCTACATGTAAAAAGGAAATAAACTAGTCATTACTCCTAAACATGAATTACAGTATGAGATGCAGTTCCTGGAATGAATTACCCAAGTGTTAATAGGTGTCTGTTTTGCTTTATAAGCCCCCCCTTTTCAGAGTAGTTTGCTGAGCAAATGTTGCAGGCGTTGGAAGTTGCTGCTTGTCCCCAAGCTGCAGCTCCCAGTGCCTCACTTCTTATTTACCCAGCTGCATCAGATCCTGACACCCTAATCCCTATTGAGTAGGACCTTATTCTGTGAGTAGCCTCATTGATTTGTCCCACTAAACCAGTGACAGAATTAGGTTTGATGTTTTGTGCATGACTCTGTAGGTGATTTGTGCTACTACTGGCTTTCAAAGAGCTGTCTGTCTGCTGCTGGTTACTCTGTATCTCTGGAGGAAACAAAAAAATACAAAGTTGCACTGATAAAAACAAGAGCGAAGGTTCTTGTTTCTTTCACCTCCCCAGACCTGTACACATCCTTCTCTCCAGCCAGACAGAAACCATTCCACCACTTCCACTATGGGCAGGAAATGAGCCGTAGCTCATTTTCTTGTTCATTTTTGAAATTTTTCATTCTTTTTCTTCCCCCTCCACCCCACCCTGCTTCCCCCACTTTGGATTATTACCAGCAGGCCATGAGCATGGAAATGCGTGCGTTGACCTTGGATTTCCTCCCTGGGGGATGCTTGAGCTGTTTTGAAATAATCTTGCATGCACCTATACACAGTTGTGCTGGGCACACTTCTTACAGGTGAAGAAGCTTGTGCTTAAAGGCGTTGAGGCTCCTGTGAAAAATGAGCGTTTTCTTTGTGCGGCTGTGCAGGTACACCAGAATTCATGGCCCCGGAAATGTACGAGGAACACTACGATGAGTCTGTGGATGTCTACGCGTTTGGAATGTGCATGCTGGAAATGGCTACCTCAGAATACCCTTACTCAGAATGCCAGAATGCTGCTCAAATCTACCGGAAAGTAACCTGTGTGAGTACACGTCCTTAACTGGTACTGGATCTTGCCATTTGAATAAGCTTTACAAGCATATTCTGATGAGGTGTCAGTGCTGCTGAGCGTATACTGCGTTGTAGAAGTTGAGGTGACTGAGCTCTAGGTTACGCAAACCTGCTCCAGGCTTATGTGTAAGCTTACAATTCTACACTTGGAGTGTGTTTGACTGGATGCAGCTACACCAAATACTTTTGGTAATCTTTGTCACTGGTTTTATATCCATCAGCCACAAATACAGCCCAGTGGGCTGATGCTTGGTAGTTTAACTCTTCTTAGAGTGTTGCTTTCAACCCAGAGCCACTCAGAAATAATTTTAAAGCCTACAAAAGGCCTCAGAAACTGCTCAACAGTGCAGTTATCTTCATCCTGTGGCTGGAGCAGCTCCCTTGGCAATGCAGGGAGGGGAGTGTGTGCAGCCATGGATCTGCTGGCTGCTGACTGTGCTCTGCACCATGGGCTCGCTGAAAACCATGCTGCAGCTTCTCGGAGACATGGAAGGGGTTTGATGGCTCAGGGGAGCTCCTTGCCTTTATCCTTGTTATTCAAGGCTAGGCTGGACAGGGCTTGGAGCAACCTGGTCTAGTGGAAGGTGTCCCTGCCCATGACAGGGAGGCCGGAATTGGATGATCTTGAAGGTGCCTTCCAACACAACCCAAAGCACTCTGTGGTTCTGTGATGCTAGAGCCACGTGGTTATTCCACGATGTTATTCCGTGGTTCTTTATCGCAGTGTTTATTATCTTTGGCACAAGGGACGCTGGCCCTGTTTTGTGTGTGGTCCTTCAGATACGGCCTAAACGCTACCAGTGTGAGCAGCTTAGGGGACACCTCCTTGGCCTCTAGAACTTCACAGAGTTGGCTGCAAGAGGCTCTTCTGATTTTAGGCTCTGTAGCCTCATCTCCTGCATGTGAGACCGGTGGGGTACCCGATGTCACCGTGGGAGCGGCAGGCGTGGTTGGCTGGAGTTACTGGGAATGTGTGTGCACCTGGGGCCACGGAGAGCATCGAGCTCTTCACTGCTCCACGTACCCAGAGAAGCTCTGGGTACACCTCTCAGCCATCTGGAATATTGGTAATTAAGACTTTGAAGGGCTCCTAAGCTTCATTTATCAAAGCAATATCCAAGATGGCTAAGAATAATGATTAATCAGAGGATTCCTAATTAGATGTTATATTTCAATTTGCAGACTTAAGTAGCCATTTTTTTAAAGAGTGATGGAAGCCCGAGCCAACTTGTTTTCTATGGCAGTAACCTTTACATGGCTCAGGATTAGGTGGTAAATTATTATAATTTTGTAAAACTGGCTTTATACTGGCAGCTTTGGAGAGTGGGAGATGATGTTTATCACACAGAACAAGCAATGGCAGAGAAGCTGTTGGAAGGTCATTGTAAGGGGTATTTTTGAAGCAGAACTGTCTGGCAGGGAAAGCTGAAGGCAAAAACATCAGATAACTGCACACCCTCCGTGCTGGTTTCATCTGAATTTGGGGTAGCAGCAGTGGGAGCAAAGGCACTAGGATTCCTTAGATGGCAAAATTGGCATTAGAGTTTTTCCAAGGAAAGGGTTAACCAGCTCCCTGTGGAGTGGAGAAAGCCCTGTCAAATGCCATGAGCTGTACAACTGTCAGGCAGGAAGGAGGAGCAGGGGGTGGACCTCTGGGGTGAGGGTGCAGGAGGAGCCTCATGCCGGGGGGAGATCCTCTGTCCCAGGAGGAACCTTCTGGTGGGCTCAACAGCTTCTCTAGAGGAGCTGCATCTGCAGGAGAGCTGCCGACAGAAGGGACCCTGCTCCGACCAGCGTGAGTCGCCTGCGGGCTCTGAGGGACGCAGCGGCCGAGGAGGAGGTGTGGAAGTTCGGGGTGTGGGGTCCTGAGCCAGCACGATGCAGTGGGGTCTGCCCTGAGCTGGGCAGTGACTGCACACCAAAAAAGTAACTCTAAAATCACTTGGATGAAGAGTTAGGGTTGGTGATGCGGCAGCTTGTGCGAGCCTTGGGGCTTATAGACTGAAATATAGTCAAAAATGGAGTGTGGACTAAACCCAAGAGGCTGAATTAGACTCTTTTCTTCCAGTATGGGATTAGGTTTGGGGCTCTCACTAGAGCAGAAGGTGGCTCCGACCTTCTTGGGTGGAGAGGATGCAGAGCCCCCGAACGCTGCAGCTTCTCACTGAGACATTTACTTACTTTTTTATGAAGCTGGTGCTTTTTTGCAGCAGAAATATAAATACTATTTCTAGTGATTTAAATTTAGGGTCAGTGCACTGTAAAAATGTGTCTGCTGTGTCTAGCTGCCTGATGCCTTTATTTTAAAAGTATAAAATGAAATAACTTTCCTTTTGTGCCTTGGGCTCAGCATTGCAGTGGCAATCACCAGAGGTGTTGATAGCATCCGCAGGGCTTGGGATTGCTGGCTAGAGTTTGCATCAAGGAGCAACAACCAACAAAATCTTTAGACTACCTACCTTGTGTTGGGTCCCACTGAGCTGACATTCCCTCTGCTGCCCAGCACAGGCAGGGCATGATTTGGGTTTTGCCACTATAATACCTTTTTCAGTAGTTTCTACTCTGTGTCCTAACACTCTACCAAACCCTTGCCTGCTACTAGGACATGAGATACACCTCAAGTCCTGGCTGTCCAAGTCACACGCTGATAGTCCTTACTGGTGTAGGAAATATAAACATTACCTTTCTGAGACACTATTATTTCAGCATATGTCACATTCTGCATGTCTGTAGTGCAAGATTATTAAACTTAATTTATTTCAGTGACCTTTTATTCTGCCTGACTGTATTCTCATGGCTTAATTGCTGCTTTAATTTTTGCATTCCTGTTTTTCCACACGTGTGCCTGTGTTTGCAGTTGTCCAGGATAAGGTGGTGGTCATGTTTGGAATAGGAGGGAACAGAGGGGCTCATTTCTCTGCCAGACGAGAGATGCTTGTTCCAACTTGTCACCTCTCTCTGCCCTTTCAGCCTGAATGATGGAGTGTAAACATTAAAAAAAGGATATGTACCGTAAATAGAAAATACATCTTTCCCAAGCAGCGGGGCCAAGCCACATTTACCACAGTTCACTTTGAAGTGATTTCCTGGTCAGCATATTTGCAGTGCCCTTCGTTCCGATGCCATAATCTCATTTTTCATGCATAACTTGATGGTTTTTCTTACTCAGATTTTTTTTGTGTTTAATCATTCTGCCAAGTGATTTTGATGCAGACCGTAGTGATGAAACATTGGAATCTGTGACCTTCCCAGGCGGCTCCAGCCCAGTGTTTTCTCAGGGATGCGCTGCAGAATGCACAGCAGAGCAGCTGCATCTCCAGGGAGTTCCTGGCCATCTCCTTGGATTTAGTGGTACAAACGTGTGCTTCAGAACAGCCCACCCTGTTGGAGTGTTCTGGTTTGCATTTAGAGCTTTCCCATTGTTTGTTTCCATCTGCTGTGGAAGGTTTTCTCAGCGCTCGCAGGCTGCAGGCCATATTGCACACACAGACAGAATAACTGCTGTGGCACAATGACAGCAGGCAAATAATGCTGTGATTGTCATTGCATGGACTTCTTGTGGCTTTTGGAGATCTTCTTAGATCTGCAGGTAATCCTCTTAGCTTCGCATTAAGATGGAGCACCATTCTGGAGTGAAACAGAGATGAGTTTATAATTGCACACAGTGATGTCATGGAACAAAATCCTGGTAAAACTGAGAGCTTTACCTTCATTTCAGTGACTTCAGAGAGCGTGTGCCAGGGTGCAGTTTCAGTTGGAAACAGACCTTCAGCTTTTTTGGTAGAAGGTTTTTTTCCTTTTTTAGGAATGGCATGAGCCTAGAGACTTCCTTTCAGGTGGAAGGTGGGGTGGTGGCCCAGACCAGGCTGTCCTGGCGTGGAAGGGCACCTTGCAGGGGCCAGGAAAGCCTCTAGGAAACAAACGGACTGACGTGGGTCAGACGTGCTGCTGACTCGTGTGGCATTCGCTGTGTCCCTTCAAAGCATCACGTGCTGCCCTTCCAAAGTGTGCTCTGCTGATGGAAAATGGCAAGTGGCTGTTTTTAGACCTCTGCAAAACAAGCAGCACGTTTTTTCCCTCAGCATGAAGGATACAACTGTAATGTCTGTATGTGTCTGGCTGTAGACTCAGCTGCCCCATACTGGAGGGCAATGGATCACAAATCTAATTGCTTCAGAAAGGGGATGGGAATAAGTGGTGGTGAGGGAGTCAGAATAAATCATCCTGTTTGAGACAGAGAAATTCTCAAAAGGGAAATCATTTGATGTCTCATTTTGCTCTTGGTTTATACATGTGTATATATATTTTAACATTTAAGGAACTTGTATTACCCTTATGCCCAGCGAGCTCTGCCTTTCACAATGTGGTGGCGTTGAGTTTATTTTAATTTACAAGAGGCTGTACAGCTTTCGAGCTGTCACGGATAATTTCTTAGCTAATACATTTTGGATTTTGGTGCCATGTTTCCTTGGGAATGCTCAGGGAAGACAGATGGCTTTTGTTTAAGTGAATGAGATGAGTCTTTTGATGGCAAATAGAAGCCCCCTTCATTGTCGGGGGCACCGTGCTGCAGGGAGGGTTTGCAGCATCCCAGTGAGATGGCCTTGGAGAGTTTAATGAAGAGTAAGGAACAAAAGCGTCCTGTAGCATAGGGACAGGGAGAAAACACTCTGGCAAAGCAGCTCTGTTCAGTACTTCCCTCTCCACGTTGTGTCCTTGTTTGTTTTAGTCATCTATTCACAGCTTAGCTGTTCAGCAGATTAACACAATGGGTGTTTGGAGAGGAGTCGGTGTTCCATCAAAAGATGGTGAAAATAAAGTGTTGGTGGAAGAGTTGCTTTTTTTATTTGTGGAAGCAATTTTTGAGGTCAATACTGGGAATCAGTCATCGGGGTTCTGCTAAATGGACTGTTTTCAGGCAAACCTAATTTCTACATGCCCAACATGTCCCCCCCTGCTCCATCCCAGTCATCTCAGAGTTAAGGTTGAACCACATACCTGATGATTATTTGTGAATTCCATAAAAGAAAATTAAATTGGAAGAAATTGTGGTATGCCTCATGCTGTTTGTGTCTTTCATGTGTTCATTTTGTGTTGAGATACCCGCAGAGTGCTTACGAAAATTGTAAAAAGCAGTTGGCAGGTTCCCTTGAGTGCAGAGACGTGAGCAATATATTCCTCTAGGTAGCTGGAAGCTCTGCATAGTGTGGCCTAAGTTGTCTCTACTGCTTTTTTTTGTTTTTTGGACTTTGTGTGTGTTTGTGTGTGCATTTTTCCCCCTGTTAAATGGGTACTGATACATGTTTGTGGGCTATTTTTCAGTAAACATTAATCTATAGCAGCTGATGGTCTTTCAGAGAATCATGGAATGGTTTGGGTTGGAAGGGGCCTTAAAGCCCATCCCATTCCACCCCTGCCATGGCAGGGACACCTCCCACTATCCCAGGGTGCTCCAAGCCCCGTCCAGCCTGGCCTTGGGCACTGCCAGGGATCCAGGGGCAGCCACAGCTGCTCTGGGCACCCTGTGCCAGGGCCTACCCACCCTCACAGCCAGGGATTTCTTCCTTGTGTATAATCTAAACCTGCCTCTCTTCAGGTTAAAGCCTTTATTAGGTCTTATTACCCTTTCTTCCTTGAGAGTGTCACCGTAATATGGAAATCAATTTTCCCATAGCAGGCAACAGTGTATTGAAATGTACAGATTTATCCTTCTTTCTGTTTTGAATTACCAAAGTTTTCGTCCCACTGCTCCTCGCTGGAGAACACACTAGGCTCCTGTAGCTTAAAGGGGAATGAGGGTACAGAGGAGTCCTGCTGAAAATACATTTTGGTGGTGCTTTGTTTTCTCATTTCTAGGTCAGGTATCAGAGCTCTCCTAAGAGCTCGCCTTGGCACTCTGCAGCCAGCCTGGCTTTGCAGGCTGGACACTCCAGTGCCTTTTGACACATTTTTCTGATACACAAAATTTGAACCCTCATCCCATCAGTAAGATTTAGGTTTGCTTAAGCAAATTCTTTTTAGTGAGTCACAGCCAGCCAGCCACGTGTACAGATTATTTTGGTTTGTTCTCACAAAAATGGGTTTCTTTGGATCTCCACAGCTTTCTGCTGAAGCAAAACTGGGGAGCTGAGTATTTGTGTGACTATTCTGTATTTTTATTACTATTTTTTCAAAATTTATGATTTCCAGATTTCACTCTAGAATTTTAAGACGAATAAGGGGTTGTTGGCCTAAAATTATTAATTAATAAAGTTTGAAGTAGAATCTGAGGCTTGTATAGCAACAGGATGTTCATAAAAAGATAAAAGTATAATCTGATGTTGGAATATTCAGAAATTCTCAGAGAGGCTCCAGCCCTCACTGAAATTCATCCATAAAATTTATGCAAGACTTAATTCAGTGTATTACTTGCAGACACACTCTGAAAATACTTGTTTTCTTTTTTTTAATCCACAGGGTGAGCCAAAAGGCCACTCTGCAGGGCTCCTTATCTGTGACTGCATGAGCCATTATTTACTGTTATTCCAGGATGAAACTTTAAAAGGATTTGAATGGAGCTATGTGTCCAATTCCCGTTCAGTTATGTGCATAATCACATTCTGGTTTTTTAGATAAAGGAAATTGTGCTTCCTTTTTGTTCTGCTTATTGACTTCATTGGAAGTACTTGGGTCCTTAAGTGATAGGGTCTAACTGCATCATCTCTCCTCAAATTCATTTTGTTGTATTTTCATCCGCGTACATCTTGGTTTGGTGGGTAGAGGTAATGACGTGTTTCTGAAAGGGAATCAATTAACTCTGTGATTTAAGCTGGACATCACAAACAAACAGCAGAACTTGTGTTGCCACTTGTCATCTGTAGCTGGATGCATGCACGGAAGGCACGCACGGGAAGCCTCCTGCTGACCTGGTCTCGGGGGGGCTGGTGAGGATGAGCATCCTGTGACAGGAGATCACTGAGGTGGCCTCGCTGGAAGTGGCGGCTGTTGCTGCTGGAACAGCCCTTCCTCCTTGTCCACAGCCTGGAATCAGAGGAAATGATCACCCTGGGCTTTGCAAACACACAGCCTCACATCTGTAGCTGCACAGGTGTTCCCCATCAATATTTTTTTTGTGTATTTGGATGATTTGTACAGAATGACGACATAATGTAAGAAGGGCTCTTTAGCCTGGGGCTCTCATACCCCTTCTGCTGCTGTCTCTCCTCGTGTTGGTACAATACCTGTTGTTTTAACGTTATTTTATCCAGGCCGTACACCCTGAGGGGGATCGCGCTGAGTTTAGATCTTGGTCCTGGAATGCTACAAAGTAGGGAGAGCTGAGCTGTGACTGTCCTAGGAGTGTACACGTGTCTGTGTCCCTTTTAAATCCTCTCCATCTTCTCAGCCCAGTCCCACCTAACCGTAAGGAAAAGCAAACCCTCCCTGCTGTGCCTGTGTGCAGCCGAGCTCCCGGTGTGGGGACACTGATTCTGCTTCTCTGGGCTTTCTTCTGCGCTGGGTGCCTGGGCTTTCTCCTTGAGAGGCCGTACTCATAGGTTGCTGTTCCAAATCTGTTCCCAGCAAAAATGCCAACATTCGACAGAGATTTAACTAGATTTATAGGTTACACCTGCTCTATCACGTATTCCCAAGGGGTTTCTAACAATATCCTGGGAAATTCAGGAGCAATGCAGAGCTGTTGAGTGTATTCTCCTGCTTCCCTGCTTGGTTTTGGGGTTGATCTTTAATTTTTTTATGTAGAAGGGAATGTGTTGGAGAGTGTTTGGGTCATGGAAAAGCAAGAGTTTTGTGGGAAACAGGAATATGGAATATTCCAAGGTATTTCTGACTAATTTTCAGTACTAGCTGTCTGAAGAAAGCTGTGATTATTTGTCTTTATTCATTTAGTGCTTTGAGAGTTAAGGCAAAAACATAAAAGGAATAACTTCAGAAAATGGTTATTTTTGAAATTTAAAATTAACTGTTTCTTGAATATTCACTTCAGAGTCCAGAGGATATAAAGGTAAAATTCTCAAAAGTTGTTAAAGAAAAAGGGATACTTGCCCTGTCTATGGCTGAGCTCGTGCAAAGTAGTGTACTAATTTTGAAGTGCAGCGGTATTTAGAAATACAGTACCCCTGAATCCTCAACTGAGTTCTGCATTAAGACTAACAACTTAAAAGTATTAGTTACTTCCTGGGTTGAATTATCTTTAAAATGCAGAGAAAATATGCTTAATTAAGAGGTATAATGTAATTCTTTTTCACATTAAATTGTTTTTCTCTTTGCTTTTAGGGTATAAAGCCAGCAAGCTTTGAGAAAGTTACTGATCCTGAAATTAAGGAGATAATTGGGGAGTGCATCTGCAAAAACAAAGAAGAAAGGTTTGTTAAAAAGGATTGAGTTTTGTGTCAAATAATGAGTATGCAGGGATTTCAGAACTGTCTGTGGATGTCTGCTCTGGTCTGTGGGCCCCCCTGAGCAGGAGAAAATGCAGCATGGAAGTGAAACTATAAATGATTTCCTGCTCTCCTGACATACAGTGTCAGGATAAGTGCTGCTGTGCCTCTCAGCCTCTCAGCATCACTGTGGACCCGAGCTGGGGTATTCTTGCAATTTCTGGTTCAGCAGTCCAAAAAACTTCACTGGGAAGGTTCTGCAGGGGCAGCGAGGGTGATAAGGGTCGGTGTGGTAGATTCACCACAAGCTGTTGTAGCAGATTTCATTGGCCTCTGGATATGCACACACGTTGTGCCTTGTTTCCAGCTTTGGTTTCAAAACCCGATGTTTTACTGATCTCTGCCAGTTTGTCTTGGGCTCAGTATTTCCTGACTCGCACAGGTACAGTTCTTAGGGACTGCAGCTGACTGCCTAGGGAGAATCTCTTCTCTGGTACTCTGAAAGCTTGGATACTTAAGGGAAGTTGAACAAAGCTGTGATCTGCATTTCTCTAAGTGCTTGTGGTGTATGAATATTGCTAAAGCTTTGGGAAATGGGAAATGTCACTTTTTCAATTTCCTTTCAATATCATGGGAAATCCCATGTCTTTTCAAAAAGAACACAAATCCATTATGGGTGAACACCAAACGTACTGTAAATGTTTCCACCTTTAACAGCAGTTTCTTGTCACAAACCTTTCTGAAATTGTGGACTTGCAGTATTTGAATCTTCTTTATATCCTTTGCAGATATGAAATTAAAGATTTATTAAGCCATGCCTTTTTTGCTGAAGACACTGGGGTAAGAGTGGAACTTGCAGAAGAAGACCATGGTAGGAAATCCTCTATTGCCTTAAGACTCTGGGTAGAAGATCCTAAGAAACTGAAAGGAAAACCCAAAGATAATGGAGCCATTGAGTTTACTTTTGATCTGGAGAAGGAAACTCCTGATGATGTTGCACAAGAAATGGTAAAATACACTTCTGCCAAAAACGTGTGTATGTAGAAAGTAGTGCATGAATCTCAAGGGACAACAGGAATGAGTTGGGTAAAGTAACTTCCACTTGAACCATTCCAGGTGTCCAGTTTAGGTGCTTTGCACTGATTTTGCAATGGCTACTGCAAGAAAGGAGCAAATGGGGAAGAACTAACTGAAACATACTGTTTGAAAACAGATGCCTGAAATCACAATTTAAGTAGCTTAGGGACCTTAGAGGTCTGGTCTACTTTTATATTTTGCAAACTCTTCTGCCAGTTTCTATAGGCTGTTGAATGTCTTTGAATTTGTTTGGAATCTGTTTAGTTCCAGACAGCAGCTAGAAATACATTAGAAGAGTTCAGAAGTTCAATCACAAAACATTCTGCATCGAATTCTCCCAAACACTTTCTCCCATCTCTTCTGTTGGTGTTCCTTAGAAGGAATGTAGGTGAAAAAGGTCTGTGGTCAGCCACTCTACCCCCAAACTTTGATAGGAAACTGGATTCACTGAGTTAGGAGTAAGCTTTGTGTTTTTTAACAGGTAAGTTTCACGTGCTGAATTTCTGTATTTTTATAATTGTGGGCTTTTGTTGGAGAATCTGTGTTCCAGTTTCACCACGTTGTCCTTGAGCTCATGTTTTGATGGTGTCCTTGCTGCAGTTGTTTCGGTGTTCGGATGTCACCGAGGCCCAGGCTCAGTGAGCACTGAGCCAGGGGTCTGAACGTTCCTGTGCTTGCAGAAATGTTCCTGTTAGACTCTAGATCCCGAGGGATCCCGTTTAATGATGTCATCACCACTCCTGTTCTGCTCAGGAGGCACGCATTTTGGTCATGCTGCCTCGCTCTGCTGGAACTCATCACCATCTTCCCCAAGTTTAGTGGGAGGAATTCAGGCCCCTTTGTCTTCTTGCGTTAGTTTGCAGTAGGTTCAATGTTTTTCCAGCAATATATCATTTCAGAACTCATTTTGTTTAAAAATTGCTCTGCTGCCATTACTTACTGTTATATTTTGCATTTAAATATTGATGGAAGTATTTGGAATTTTGAAGTTCTCTAGGTTGCTTGGTCCGTAGTTGAGATGCTCTATTTTGAAGAGGAAATAGTTCTCGTGAAAAGTATATTTAAAAGGATCATGCCCAAACTACAGTGACACTGTACCCTTTCCCAGATAGTTCCCAAATAATTTTAATAATGTATTCTACATTAATACTTACCTAAGTGACTGCCCATGAAAAGCTTTCAAACCTGAGGCTGTTGCAGGGGCAGAAAAGGGGGACATTTATTCCTCAATGTCTTTTTCTAGTCCTTATGAGTTGTGGAACACCAAAGCCATGTGCTTTCATCAGTCTGCTGCTTTATGTGCTGTGGGAGAGAATGATGCAGGAGACCTTCTAAATACAGGGAATTATTTATCATTACTGGTGGGTTTTCGGTAGTCAGGCAATCCCACCTGCCCAAAGGATGTGGGCAAAGGGAACTTGAAACGTTCCAGTGGCTTTGGAAAGTGAAGTTAGTTCTCCCAGCCAGTGGGTGCTGCAGAGGGGCATGGCTTCACTAAAATGGTGCTGTGTTTTAAGCTGCTTTGCACCCATTAATTTTAGCAGTGAAAATCTAAGCTGTGACACTCTCTTATGTTTGGGCAAGAGCAAAGCAGGAAAGCCTCTAGATTTCCCCCACGGATGTAAGTGCTTTCAAATCTGTCCAATATGCATGTTAAGAATGTAGGGAGAGCAGACAAAGCTCTGGTAGGTCATTATTAAACGAAAGTTCATACCCTGTACTGCAGGAGATTATGCAAACAAATAGCATGAAGATGAATTTCCATTTTATCTGTTGAGCAGTGGATTTCTGAGAAGTCTCATCCCCTTTTCCATCAAATGGGAACAGTCTGCTTTTTCTTTGTAGAAGTCAATCAATACTGACTGACTTCACTATTTAAGAGAAGTTAATTTGAGACATAACTCTGTTAACATCTTGTCCTTTGTGACTTGCTCTGCTGTCAAGCAGAGGAATTTGGAAAACTGTGTGCTAGAAAAGATAAGGCAATAAATTCAGATTTAGGGGCAGTTTGATTCCCTCCTGGAGTATTGTTCAGAGATTTTTTCCTGTTTTGTCTTTTCTTTTACAGTGTTAAAAAGAAAACAATAAAGAGGGGAACCATCTGCCATTAAACTTGCTCTCCTCAGTGGATGTTTAGTGGTGGACAGTTAGAGCCAGTGCATATTCAGGTCTTAGAAATGGCATCCTGGGGGTTTTTAATGCATTAGGGATAGACATTTTACTGAAAAAGAACCCCAGCCCATCAAGCTCTTGGGTTCCTGTTCTTGTGAGAAATAACTTTATATAAATTCATGTGTTTCAAGCTGATGTTTTCCCCGTTAGGAAGAGGTTTGAGTATCGCGTGTGCGCTCGTGTGCGTGCCCAGCCACGTGCAGGGGACCTTGCTAAGCGTGTGCCTCCTCTCTAGATTGACTCGGGGTTTTTCCACGAGAACGATCTCAAGATCGTGGCCAAGTCCATCCGCGACCGAGTAGCGCTGATCCTCTGGAGGAGGGAGCGGATCTGGCCCAGGATGCAGTCGGAGGAGCGCCGGGACTCGGAGTGCCTGGAGAAGCCGAAGGCGCCGCAGGCGCAGCAGGTCCAGGTCACCTACCTTTCCCACACGGGGCACCACATCCTGTCGGAGCCCGAGGAGCCGGAGGCGGACCAGCACCCCTTCCAGCAGAACCTGCCCACCAGCGTCACCTCCGTCGCCTGTAAGTCCCGGGGCGACGCTGTGGGCACACGGGGGTGAATGTCCCAGGGCGAAACCCACAAGGTCTGAGCTCAGATGAACTGATGTGTGTGGCTTTGCACAGTAGCTCAAAACCCACAAACATCCAGAACAGATGCATGACAATTTTGAAAGCGATGAAGGTTCAAGAAAACAATGTTACATAGGTATCTCTGTACAACTCTGCCTTGGTAGCAATAAATGCCAAAACCATAACATATTTGTTAAGGGAAAAGCAAGACCTGCTGCTTGACACAAAAACTGCATGTTTTCCATGCCAGGTGGTGGGATCAGCACTTTTAAGTTTGTGCAAAGCATGACTCCAGAGCCTGCAGAAGTTGAATTGGCACCAAACTGATTGATGATCCTTGTGGGTCCCTTCCAACTCCGGATATTTTACGAGTCTGTGATTCAGACTGGTCAAAGCAACTGGTGGCTCTTTAAAATGATGCTGGCCATGTGGAAATGTTCATTGCAAACCAGACCTTACTGAACCAAGGCACTGCAGGCACTCGTGTTTTGGAGTGACTCTTGATGGCTCGCGTGCAGTTTTTTGTGATGCTGTGCAAAGGTCTGCAGCAGAAAACAAAAATCCATCTCTGGATGTTACATGATGTAATTTAAGGTTTCCGTGCTTTGTGGGAAATCCCAGCTGTGTTTTGGTCAGGCATCCTGGGAACAGCAGCCAGACCTGTGGACTGGCACTGTAATCACTGTGGGGTCCTTGGGTCATGGTCCAGGGTGTTCTCCCAGGCTCTCTTGTGTCCCCAGCTCATGCCCTGAAGCCAGGGGCTTTTGGTAGTGGGGGTTTGATCTTCCCTCTAGCAGGTCAGAGGAGGGGGTCACTGATCTGCCAGCCCTTCACCCTGCCCTGGTCCTGGCCCCTAAAATCCACCTTTGTTACTGACTCAAGCCCTGGTACTGAAATTCGAATCTGTTTGTACTTTTAAACATCTCGAAGGAAACATTGCCAGACACTTTAGCCACATCTGTGGAAATGTTCAGGGCCAGGCTGGAGCAACCTGGGCTAGTGGAAGGTGTCCCTGCCCATGGCAGGGAGTGGAATGAGATGAGCTTTAAGGCCCTCCCAGCTTGGAAGACTTGAAATTTTATGAGGGTTCTTTTGTTTTTTCCTGGACAGCTTTTCTGATAAAATCTGATGTGCATATTTTGCTATTAAACAATTATCATAGAATTTCTCTTTTACTATTCTGGGCTTGTATGTAAGCACATTTGAGTGAAAGATGCATTACCTTTAGCAAGACACAGCTGCTGCTTCAAGTCAGGTATTGTATAAAGGGCTACACTGAGGTCTGCTTTGAATGCTGAAATACCCATGTGTGCCCGTACAGGAAAAATCCCTTTACATTATAGGAGAAATAGCCACATTTGCATAACACTCACAATATTGCCATATTCACAAAGCTTTTTATCTGAAGCTAAAATGAGCTCATTTCATTTTTTTGGATCATATACTTATTTCATGCTAATTCCTTTGAGGAACACTGCAATTATGACTCTTTTTGTTTCTAATGCTGCAGTGAAGTGACTTGTGCTTCCCATGGCTCTGCTGGACATGAGTTGGCAAAATTTTATACTAAATATAACCCTGCAATTTATTTCCTACTCCTCCTCAACTTTTAATCAGTGCTTGGTATTATTTGACAATTTGCTATCAGGTTATTTGAACATTTTCTTAGCATAGGACCTCTGTAAATTAGGGTGGCACCCATTCATGTAATTTGAGGTCAAATGTAAAAGTGGAAACTTAATAACTTAATGTGTGCAATGTACATTCTATAAAATCCTGAGACTGACTCACAGCTTTTACTTTAGCACTCTACCATTAGACTCTTTCTTTCCTTTGAGGTCCTGAACAATTGTTTGTAATAAAATGGAATTTTGTATGCAGCAGAAATTCCGTAATGAGAATAGGGCTGTGTTGGCTCTTCAGAAATGAACTGAACAAATAGAGAGGGGAGTTTAATTTTGGAAAAAAAAAACAGTTGGGAAAATAGTTTGGGAATACTGAAGAGAAATGTCATCTCTGGTGCTATTAAAAAATAATTTGTTATTTAAAAGCCAAATAAGTAAAACTTTATTTAGAATATCGAAAAAAGAGACAGTGGAAAATGTTGGAAAAAGAAATAGTGTTTAAGCTTAGCTGTAACTTAGGATGATTTTTTAACCTGTGTTGCTGTTTTCTTTCATTTTTGAATTTTAAATCCCTGTTAGAAGCTACTTGTCCTTGGGATATGTCCAGCTGCAGTCTGGTTGTCTCACTTCCTTTCTCAAGTGAAGAAAGCAATAACTTAGGCTCAAACAGTTGTATTTTACCACTTTAAAAGTTGTGAAAAGACATTTTTAAATCAGTAATACCAATATTTCCAGTTGACAAAGGACCCAGTGCTTGCCCAGTGCCCGCAGCTGTGCAGTTCCACAGGTTAACTGGGGAAATGCTCCACGAGAAACTCCCACAGAGCTCTGAGTGTGCCAAACTCGCTGGAACCTGCACGTGGGTTTGTGTCTGACCTTCAATTGCACTACACTTGAGCAGGGCATGACTTGCTGGACTGAAATCGTACAGCATAAAGAATTTTGTAATTTTCAGTGCTGCTAATAAAAGCAGTGTTAAAGTCTGTGCATCCCTGGGAGCTTGAACTCTAAAAGACCCTGTGATCTGCTCTGAACATGACAATTGGGGTTTCCTCTCCTTTCATCCTACAAGATCTATAAACATCTGCAATTCTTAATGTCAACCTTATGCCCTCTAAAGGAAATATTAATGTGCCTAAAATATCAGTGTGCACAGAAATCCATGGGGATGGGTTTTGGCTTAAGAGAAGCAGCGTGTGCCTTTTGTAGAGAACAACACTGGTGTTGTATAATTTATTTATATAACGAAAGGGCTAGAGTAGTAAAAATGCTAATTACATAAACCATGGCGACCTTGCTCTAAAGTCATCACTCGAACATGTTGAGCTTTTAATAAAAATTACCGTTCTTTCAGCTGACAGCACGTTTGACAGCGGCCAGGGCTCCACTGTTTATTCCGACTCCCAGAGCAGCCAGCAGAGCGTCATCTACTCGTCCCTGCCGGACGCGGTGCCCCCGGCCATCCAGCGGGTGTACAGCCCCCCCCTGAGCGAGGCCCAGGCTGTGCCCCACAGCCTCCCGCAGCTCGGCCACTACCAGCAGCCCTCAGCAGTAAGTCCAAAGCTTTTTCAAATAATTCTGTATCCTGGGTCATATTTCATGTCATCATTTATACTCTTGTTCCCAGAGGATGTGGATTCCAGGGGTCTCCTTATGTATTCCTCACTCACCTCTGTGGATGGTGACCTGCTCAGTTCCTTCTCAGTCTGTTGGCACTGAACTGCTTTAGTGGCTTTGCAGTGAAGCACTAGAAGGACACAGACCTGCTGGAGTGGGTCCAGAGGAGGCCACAAAGAGTCTCCCAGGGCTGGAGCCCCTCTGCTCTGGAGCCAGGCTGGGAGAGCTGGGGCTGGTGGGGCCAGAGAAGAGAAGGCTCCAGGGAGAGCTCAGAGCCCCTTCCAGTGGCTAAAGGGACTCCAGGAGAACTGGAGAGGGACTTGGAACAAGGGATGGAGAGACAGGACACAGGGAATGGCTTCCCACTGCCAGAGGGCAGAAATAGATGGGATATGGGGAAAAGATTCTTCCATGTGAGGGTGGTGAGGACCTGGAAGAGGTTTCCCAGAGCAGCTGGGGCTGCCGCTGGTCCCTGGCAGTGTCCCAGGCCAGGCTGGATGGGGCTTGGAGCAGCCTGGATTAGTGGAAGGTGTCCCTGCCCATGGCAGGCGGTTGGAAAAGGATGGCTTGTAAAGTCCCTTCCAACCCAAGCCATTCTGGAATTCCACGGTTCTGCGTTTGGTCTCCTGGCCGTAGCTGGGAGCTGTTCCATTGTGCTCACTGTTGGGTGGGCCCGCGCTGTCGGTGGCTGCCCTCCCTAACGCCGCTGTCTGTCCGCAGCCCGTCCTGCCCGCGGTGCCGGCGGCGCCCGCCGTGGTGCCCCAGCACTACCAGGAGCCGGCGATGCCGTTCCCCGTCGTGCCCACCACCGTCACCTCGCTCCCGCTGGGGCAGCCGCCGCCGCCCGTGCTGGCCGGCCAGCAGGTGAGAGCTGGGCTCTGCCACAGAGCCGTGTCTGTCCCACCCTTGCCCCGTGTCTGCTCTGGCTCACGCAGGTGTCCCTGAGCAGCTGTGGCCGCCCCTGGGTCCCTGGAGGTGTCCAAGGCCGGGTTGGACGGGGCTTGGAGCAGCCTGGGACAGTGGGAGGTGTCCCTGCCATGGCAGGGGTGGAACAGGATAACCTTTAAGGTCCCTTGCAACCCAGCCATCCTGTGACTCTGTGATACCTGTAGTGAGTTTGAGGTGTTCAATTGCAGTTTGGGAGGCTTAGGGATGGGGAAATGTGTGTTTGGCTTAAGGGATGAGTAACAGCCTTGAGAACCATCGTGAACACACCTTGGCATGTCTTGGTAGAGTTTGTCTTGTCTTCATTGTGGCTTCCCAGCATCAGCCTGAAGCTTTGCACTGGAATCAATGTGCTGTCTTGATGTGTAAAAATCAAATACTTTATTAATAATTTTGTTTTATTATTTGTGACCTCCTTTCCAAATGTTTAGAAAGAGACTCTCAGCCTGGTAACTGCTGTCTCTGAATCCTCAGCAGTGCTGCTGGATGGGTTGTGCAAATACAGTGTTAACACAGTTCAGTGCAGGCACCCAGCCAGGAGCTCCATCTCCAGCAGCAGAGTCTGGCTCTCTCCGAGTTGTCTCCAAACAGCAACTGGTGCATTTTGAATTATCAAATCCCACCCCAAACCCTGCTTTCCTTAAAGGTATTTCCAAGCAGCTCTCCCCAGCAGTGGAGGGGGATGCTCTTGTGAGGGATGCAGCCACAGTTTGATATGATGTGGCAATTCATAGCTCATTTTGGTGAATTTACCAAAACCGTGGTAACTCTTCTTTCAGTAGAAACTGTTGCAGGGGCCAGGGAGTGTCTACGCTTTGTGACTGGCATGAATCATACCTCTCCAAGCCTTTTATCAGCATTTATCTCACTGGTTGCCTTTAGGGTTTTTTTTTAACTTGCCTCATTCTTCTCAAAACATCAATAATGGAGAAATGTCATTTGGTCTTCTTGAGAAACATACCCTGATGTGAGGTTTTGTCATGTAACAGGCTTCCTTCTAATGGGTGGGGATATTCTCATAGTTCTCTCAGCCAAAAATTTTACACTGAGGCAGATTTAGGACCTCACCATTTGCACAGGTCTCACTGTTGGCCTCTGGACCTTTATGCTGACAGTTCCAAATCTGTTGTTTATTTTCCCCCATGAATAAATTCTGGTTTGGTGTAGGATATTTACCCAACTTAATTTCTTTCACATGCCCTTTCCTCACGGCATTTCTGTCTCTTGGAGTAGTTCTGCCCCTGAAAGGAATTTAATAACTGGTCTGTCTTTGCTTTCTAATCTCTCCAGAAAGCCTAATAAGGGACTGGCTGTTTACAGTATTATTTTTACAAAAATAGGTAAAAATGGTCAAGTTTCTCTGCAGAACATCCCAGAGCACCTATGTGCCTCAGAGACAGCGGTGTCCAGTGAATGTCCGTGCTAAGGAGGGTAGGGCAGGACAGCAGAAGAAGGGGAAATTAGGGTAAGAAATTAATCTGCCTACAGAACGAATTGTATTGATCTTGTATCAATATACACTGGAGGATCACACACGTGGGATCAATGTTGTATCTCCTAACTTTTATTTATTTTTCCAATTTGGATGTCTGTGCATTTATACTGCTAAGGTTATAATGAAGCAAAGTTACCTAATCTGCCTGGATACTTTCCCCTTCCTGTGCCTTATCCAATTCCATTATCCAGGCATTTCCTAAGACACAAGCTGGGTTTGAGAGGGAGGTTTTAGGAAGCCTCTCCGTTCTCTGGGCGCAGTTTTGCCGCTCTGATGCGGTGTCTCCTCGAGTGGGAGGTGGCCGAGCCACACGTGCCAGTGCCCTCTGTCTCCTTGGTGAGCCGTGGGCAGCCGTCTGAGCTGCAGATTAACCCGGCCGGGGCAGAGGGCAGAGCTGGCGCTGGGGATCGGAGCCCAGCCCCGCGCCGTGGGCGTGCGGCCGTTCCAGCCCCGAGCTCGGGCGGGGTCTGGCAGGAGCTCCCCCACGGAGGGAGCGGGGTCCCCCCATCCCTCCGGCAGTGTTCCCGTGCCCCCGCCTCGGCCGGTTTGCTCTGTGCTGTCAGCGGGGCCGGGCCAGCCCCCGCCCTGCCGTTCCCTTGGGTTCGGGACTGTGACTGGGAAGATGCCACCTCTTTCCCAAAGCGCGAGGTGGCAGAGGTTCTGTGTGCTGCAGGGCCTGGTGAACCCACCAGCCCTGGGGTCCCGGGTAGGTCACCCTGAGCCAGCCTATGCCTCAGAGTCATCCTTTTGAACCAGAAGGGTTTTCAAAGTACTTCCAGGACTAATGAGAGGAACTGAAGAAGAAGACACTGATAGCACATAAAGTGTGGAGGTTTGTCACTGACGATTTCCAGCTTTAATGCAACTTTTTCTCTCTGTTCTGCTGCCCAAAGCCTGGCAGGCCAGGGGAGCACTACTTTCCCTGGAAAAGTAAAGCTACTTTTTGGCTACCACATTGTCACTACAGTACATCAGAAATAACTGGAACCTAGCTTTTGCTGCAATTACTGTGGATTATTGTGTCTCAGATAATAAGTGTTGTACTTTCCATGCCTGCTCCATTATGTAGTGGCTTCTGCTTGCCAGGATGAGCTGGGTATTAACTGCACTGTGGAAGTTGGTGGGTGGGGATTCCACAGGGCCAACTGGAACAGTCTCTGGGATTTAAAGAGTCTGAGTCGCTACAAATAACCTCTCCAAGACAGTCAGCACTTGTCGTTTTAGGTAATATATCTTGCATTTAAATGCGTTTTAAGCATGGGCTCCTGTGCAGTGTTTGAATTAAGAGTGCCAGTCCCTCCTGGGAGCTGTCCCTGCTGGAGCACCTCCTGAGGGGCTGGAGCATGACCAGGGCAGGTAATGGAGCTGGGAAGGGGCTGGAGCCCCAGGAGCGGCTGAGGGAGCTGGGAAAGGGGCTCAGCCTGGAGAAAAGGAGGCTCAGGGGGGCCCTTGTGGCTCTGCACAAGGCCCTGACAGGAGGGGGCAGCCGGGGGGGTCGGGCTCTGCTCCCAGGGAACAGGGACAGGATGAGAGAAAATGACCTCAAGCTGTGCTAGGGAAGGTTTAGGTTGGATATTAGGGAAATTTTCTTCATTGAAAGAGTGGTTAAGCATTGGCGTAGGCTGCCCGGGGGAGTGGGGGAGTCACCATCTCTTGAAGTGTTCAGAAAATGTCTTGGTGTGGCACACTGGGACATGTTTTAGGGGTGGACCTTGCAGTGCTGGGTTAGTGGTTGGACTCAGTGACCTTAGAGGTGTTTTCCAACCTTCGTGAGCCTGTGATTCCGTGCTGCGAGCGCCAGGTCCGTCCTGACAGTGAGCTGGAGAGAAGCGGGAAGCGTGGCCGGCCATCTGGTTCTTGTGCAGCTCACCAGCAGTAACCCTTTTCCTTCTCGTCCCCCGCAGCAGCAGCAGCCCATCTCGCAGCCGGCGCCGCTGCAGCAGGTGCTGGGCAGCCAGCCCGTGTGCCCGATGCCGCCGGCGCCCCACCTGCTGCCGCCGTTCCCGTCGCAGGGCTCGCAGGTGGCCGGCAGCACCCCCCTGAAGCCGCTGCAGATCTCCACCGTGCCGCAGCTCCCGCCCGTGGCCCCTTCCCAGGTAACGCGCTGGGGGCGGCGCGAGCACGTCCGCCCCAGGAGAGCTTTCCGGCTAACGATTAACGTGATTTGCGGGTTTTGTGTGGCTCTTTTGACTGCGTGCCAGTTTAATTAGGCGATAAGAATATTACTGCTTTTTCCTGATTCCTGTGTATTTTCTTTATTTGTTTGGTGAATCAGAAGTCTCCTTTGTGCCCAACCCTGTGCCATCCAGTTAATGGCAGTTCCAAAATGGCAATAGTTTTTGGGGGTTTGTTTTGGTTTGGTCTTTTGCACTGTCCCCTTTGGCACAATCTCTTCCCCATCCCAGGTTTGAGAGCACGAGCAGTTGCCCATTTTTTTTCTATTTTCTGACTTCACCACTTCCCCCAGCACCTGCCATCCCTGTCTGTGTCATTCTGCTCTGATTCTGTTCTCTGGAGCAGGGACAAACCCTTCTCTTGGCCTGGGAGGGTGGATGGTGCTGTCACTGTGTTCGGTAGTGACAGGCACCATAACGTGAAGCACCTTGTGCCAAAGGGCAGGAGCATGCTGCTGCCATGATGCCAATGTCTGCTGCATCTCTGGGAGGTTTTGATTGTAGAAACCCTTTTTCTGGGCTCTTCTGTGCTGCCTGAGTTGCAGCTTGTTTGAAAACAAGGGTTTAAATTGCCTCACTTAATTTTGCATGAAACAGTTTTGCATTAGGTCTGGCCCAATTCCTTTTAATTTCTGTTAAAATGAAAGCAGCTTTTAATTAGGGTGTTGCTTGAAGGCTTCAAGCTGGTGTTAGAAGTAGTTTTAAGCTTCTAAGGTATAAAAACGTCCCCCCCCCAATGAATTTTTTTTGCTTTTACTAACGATTTAAGCATGAATCAGTTTTTATTACTGTTTGTGAACCTCAGGGAATGAATGGAAGTGATTAACAAACAGACGTAATTATCCTCATGGCACAGGTGGTTTTTAGGGACCGTGTGGCAAATGAAACTGCTTTATACCATCAGCGAAAGCACAGGCAATTTATGCGATATTGTATTTTTTTCAGATTCCTCAGTTTCCAGTCATTCCTGCGATTACTCCTCTGGCAGGGCTTGACAGCCTCCCTCCAAACCTCTCTGACATGCCTGCCGCGAACGTGCCCCCCATTCCCGCTCCCTCCCAGTACTTTGCCCCGGCCGTGATCCTGCCCAGCCTGCCCATGAACCCCACGCTGCCCATGGCGCCCAACTCCCCCGCCCTGCCCATGCAGGCGGTCAACCTGCCTCACACCACCGTGGCTTCCTTGGTCCTGCCCTGCCAGCCCATAGTGCCAAACATGCCGGCGGCCACCATCCCGCTGCTGGCCGTGGCCCCGCCGGGGGTGCCCGCGCTGCCGCCGCACGCCGCGGTGCCCACGCTGCCGCAGCAGCCCGTGTTCCAGAGCGCCTTCCAGCAGATGCTGCCGAGCGACGCGCCCTCGCCCCACCACACGCAGAGCTCCCAGGCCGTGTCCCAGCCGCAGCCGCCGCCTGCTCCTCCTCCGGCGCTGCAGCCGAGCATAATCCACCCTCCCGAGCCGGCTCTGGCCGCTCCCGGGGCGGCTCACCAGGTAAATCCGCGGGGCGCGGGGCCGCGTTCCCAGGGGCAGGGCGCTCTGGCACGGCCCTTCTGGGGCTCCCTTCCTCGCAGGCGTTAATCCTTGCCCCCAGTTCTGCAGGCGGTGGCTGCGGCTGTGAGCTGGGGGTAGCAGGCCATGTGTTCACCCGGGGACAGGGGCTGTCGGGGCACAGGGCGTTGTCCAGCAGGCTTTGGACAGCGAATGAGCAGAGCACTTTCTGAATTCCCTCTTCCTTCTCCGTCTCAGATCTGGGGAAGTGTGAGCTGTGGTTCTCGCGGGTCAGGAGGGCGTGCTGAGCCTCGGCAGTGCCTGTACCCTGGTCCATGTAGGGCTGCTGGGCACACGCGGCAAAGCAGGGGGGAGCTGGCGGGAGCAGTGGAGTTGTTTTGATGTAGAACACCTTCAAAACAGCAAAGGGAAGTGGCCGCCTGGTACCGACTCTGGAAAACTGCATGGAAGAGCACTGTCAGACCTGCAGAGCAGGGATGGATTCTAGCTGCAGACCCTTTCCCCCTTGAAGGAAATGGAGCATAAACAGAGCTCAAGTATTAGCAGTATTTACACGGAAACTGCCTCAGGACTGTAAATTGACAGAGTCTGTAAATACTTCTCTCACCACATCTGTGATATGTCAACGTGAAACACAGTCTGACCAAAGCAGGAGAGGGCACTCAATCTGTTAATGACAGCATTTGGAAAATCTGTATTCTGCCACATCCCTTCACCATCACACACTGGTTAAAATTCGTAGCATCCCATCCCAACCTGCCATGTCATGGCATCTTCAGAGCAGTGCATAGTTTTTAAGTTTCTCTCTTCAGCCATATATTTGGTACAGAATTACTGTCATTGAGAATGTCAGGAGCATGGAGCCTGGGAATGTTACTCAGTGTTCCCTGTGGCTTTAGAGGGAATGGAATCAAGCACATTAGGCACGGTGAGCATGGCAAATACCAGAACTGGAGAGCTGATATTCCCAAACCATCCTGACACAGTCATTGGCTATCAAATATGTGTGGAAGAGTTGCATATGGAAGAATTTAGGATAAAAAATAGCTATTATAATGTGCCGAGGAATATTTTAAAATACATTGTTCTGATTTGAAGACTTCTAATGGAGAGCTATTTCTGTGTATAATGCCATGCTGTTTTCACTGTTGATATTTAGCATCTCTGAGTTTTGTTTTGCCTGGTATGGGCCATTCACTGAAGAGTTGGACTTGATCCTTGTGGGTCCCTTGCAAGTTAGAATATTCTGTGATTCTGTGATTTGATATCGAAATATTTTGTGAATTATTCTAGTTAAATAAGATTTAAAATAGAACCACCCTTCTGTGGCATTACACCACAATTGTCAGTCTAACGCTCCCCCCTTGGGCAGCCATGTGACTCTGAGGTGTTGTGAGGCACATCCTGTCTTTATTTTTATCCACATTAAAACCTGGAATAATAGTTTCGGCTCATACCCAGAGCCTGCAGAGAGCATGCAGCAATGAAATCATGTGGCCTAGTTCTCATTTGAGTCTTACTTTTTTTTAATGTATTTTCCAATAGCCTTAAGTCTCTCTGTGATGATACTTCAAAAAAAGTGAAAATTGGGCACACTTTTACCTAGTACTAAAAGTCTTTTTTTCTTCCATATGCTCCTTTCTTTCCTTCTTCCTCTTCCCACAAGCTCAGTCCCCCTGGAAAAATACATGATGTACCTAAAAGGAGAATGTTCTGTTTTTAAATGTGCAGCTCAAAAGGACTGTTATGCAGAATAACAACCCAGTCTCTAAGGTAGCTGGCATCCTGTCGCCTCGGTCTGGTTCCCACCAAGCGCTTACGCACTCGAGTTATTTTAATGCCCTGGAGAAATCCACTGAGATAAATGAAACTCCCCCTGTCCACATGGAAGTGTTGGCAGCACTGGGGCCTTGGGGCTTGGCACATCAAGGGTTAAATTGTGACTTCAGTGTGTAAACTGAAGTAGGACACTGGTGTATATTCAGTGAAAAAGAGTTAATTATGTCATTTGTACCAGGTTCTACATATATGGCAGATTTCTTAAAATATCCTAAGTTAGGTTATGGGTAGAGTGCGTTTTTCTCTGCATGGACAGTGTGGGCTCGTTGAAAGCAGAGCAAAATATTCAGGAGAATGAATTCATCACCTAAGATCTTGAAGCAAGTCCAGAGGAGGCCACAGAGAGGCTC
Source organism: Gymnorhina tibicen (assembly GCA_013399875.1). NCBI lineage: Eukaryota > Metazoa > Chordata > Aves > Passeriformes > Artamidae > Gymnorhina > Gymnorhina tibicen. The sequence continues at coordinate 401,156 of VXAZ01001259.1, forward strand.
CGAGGGCTGAAGCCCGCCCCTCTGCTCTAGAGCCAGTCTGGGAGAGCTGGGGCTGTTCCCCTGCAGAGGAGAAGGGTCCATGGAGAGCTCAGAGCCCCTTCCAGGGCCTAAAGGGGCTCCAGGAGAGCTGGAGGACTTGGGACAAGGGATGGAGGGACAGGACAGAGGGAATGGCTTCCACTGCCAGAGGGCAGGGCTGGATGGGGATATGGGGAAAAAATTCCCGGCTGTGAGGGTGGGGAGGCCCTGGCACAGGGTGCCCAGAGAAGCTGTGGCAGCCCCTGGATCCCTGGCAGTGTTCCAGGCCCGGTTGGATGGGGCTTGGAGCACCCTGGGAGAGTGGAAGGTGTCCCTGCCCATGGCAGGGGCTGGAATGAGACGAGCTTTGAGGTTCCTTCCAACACAAATCATTCTGGAATTCTGTGATTTTTCATTTCTTAGCAAAATCCAGCTTTGTCCCTACTAATAAACTAGTACCTGAGCAACGCACATTGTCATAATCATACAGAAAGAACCCTTAGCTTTTATTTGGTTATTTCAGAGGAAGTTTAATCTCTGTAGTAGTTACTGAGAGCACCCAGGCCAGGTCGCACTGCAGAGTTTGAGTCCTTTGCTCGTGAACTCCGGTGACTTTGCCACCTTGTCACATACGTCCCGAGCCCTCGGAGCAGAGGTGTGTGCTAACAGCTCTCATTGTGTTGCAGCCCATGCCTGGACACACTCAGTTTGCCCTGGAAGCTGGAGCCCAGGTGCCCGTGCTGCCGGTGCAGCCCTCGATGGTCGTGTCACCGCCGCTGCAGCTGCAGCCGGAGCTGGTGCCGCCCTGCGTCGCTCCCGAAGGCGTTGCCCAGGTCCATGGCAGCCTTGCCACGGCTGCCCCGCCCGTCCCCATAGACCCTGGCCTGCCTCTCCAGCCCTCTGCTCTGCTGCAGCTCCAGCCTGATCTTTCCCAGCCACTGGGCCAGCAGCTCCCAGCTCCCTGCTCGGCTGCCTCGGCAGGCGCAGAGACATCTCAAGAGGTAGAGCCCTTCCTCTGAAGTAACTCACCAGCCTCAGCCTTAATCTTCGTAGTCACTCCTGTGTGGAGCAGTGGGCTTGTTGCACAAGGGAGGTTATCCCCTCGCTGCGTCGAGCCGCTGCCCCCCGATGCCAGCAGCTCTGGGTCAGCAAATAATTGGCTATTCCAAATGAAACCTCATGCTGTACCTCAGGAAGTGTCTCACTGAATTCATGAGGCAGCAGGCCTAAGTGCCTCCTTGTCCGTAGCTGAGCACAAGCACAGAGATAGAAATTAAGAAATTCTCACTGTGGGTGAGTTAGAAGATGTTCTGTGGAGTTTCACCCATGTTTTGTCCAGTCTTGTTTTAAATGTCTCAAGCACTTGTTCAACCAATCATCATTTGCCTTAAGAAACTACTCCACAATCTGAGTCTTTGTAATGTGCAAGCCCTTCATGCTCCTCAGCTTGAGCCCTATTCCCATTTCATTTAGCATTGTATCCTCCTATATTGCCTGAAGTCTACTGTAGCCCTGGGCTTTTTTTTTCTTCAGATACTCGTAGGCATTCCCAATTCTCTGTGGTCGTAGAAGCAGGACACTTTTTATTGTTTTCCTTATAGAACTGTCAGCTCCTCCTGTCTGCTATTTTGACTTTTCTTTCCACTCCCATAATTGTTTAATCTTCAGTCTTGACAGAACATCACAGAACATTTCCTTCTCTTCAGCTCCCCATTAACAAAGCAAAACAAAAGCTTTGGCATTTCTACCTGACTTCAGGAAATAAGGCTGATTTGTTCTCCACTCCTGGATGGAAATGTCCCTCTGTGATTCTGTGTTCAGAGTCATTTCTCTTCAGTCTCTGTTCTGAGTTACTTTTCCTCCCAAAGTGTGTATCTCACCTTTTGAAAATTAATCTCTTGGTTTTGCCCGTGTTTCCGTGGCTTGCCACATGCCTTGACTCCAGTGCAGCCTAAAATTCCATTGGAGGCACAGCTCAGTTTCCTCCAGAAGATGCTCCAGAAGGGCTATGCTAACACTAAAAATGGATTCTAGTTCCCCATTTTTCCTGTCCATCAGTGGCAGTCTAATTCTTACTGAATCGGCATTCCTGCTGTGAGGTAGGATGTCTCCTGGTGAATGTCTGTATCCTGTTGGTTAGATGTTGCAGGAATTTTAGAGCCTGTCTGTAGTGCTTCACCTGCAGACTCCCCAGAAGAGCTTGGCTGGGTCAGGCGTGTCCATCACTCAAGGTATTCCTTCTCCAGCTGTCTTTTTTCTGAAGGCACAGCTCATGGCAGGGTCAGTGCTGGCACCTTCAGTGCAGGGTGCATTCCATTAGGGATTCTGGAAATATGAACAAACCTCAGTCTGCTGTGCAGTGTGATATGGGGGATACAAGGTGTCCTGAGAAACCCATGGCCACTGAGGCACACATCTGTCCTTCACATCCCACACCCCTGGGAACATTTTACCACTGGTTCGCTAACTTCATTCTCACATCCATCTCTAAGTTAACCCCCTTCTCTCATTCAGTTTAAGAAATGAAGCAAGCACCAATCCACGTGCTCTCCATGCTGGTTTTCTGACATACATTGCTAAAGTTTTCTTGGGTGTAAAAGAAGTTTCATACCTGTCTATATAACCAAAACACTGCATTTTGTTGCTACTCTGCCGTGACGTTTTTATCTCTTCTGTTGTGTTCAGGTGCGTGGCAGCACTTGCATCCAAACCAACCCGAACTGGTCAGGCAAAAGAGGTTTTGTAAGGCACTTGGTTAAGTGCATTACCAAAATGTAGATACATTATGTCTGTGTTCTCGCTGTTCATTGATTTTGCAGTTTTATTGAAACTGCATTTAAGCTTGGCATGGCTTATGTGTGGTGTCACAGCCAAGGAGTGGGGCTGACTGGTTAACAGCAGAGAACCAGTGGGGCTGACTGGTTCACCACGGAGCTTTTAACCCCAGCCCAGCACTGCTTGAGTGCTAAGTGTAGTGATGGCAGTCGAGGGGCTTGTTCCTAGCTGTGCGTCTATAGAAGGGTTTTATAGACGTGTGTTTATAAATATATATAAAGCTATATATATATTTATGGATGTATCTGGTGTGTGTATATGCACAGTTACATATGTGCACGGGTGTGTGTGTCTGTGTACGTACGTGGTGAGTTGGTTACAGCAGGGTCTGTAGCACTGCCACAAATTCTGTGAGAATGGGTCTACCCAGTGCGAAAATCTTGCTATGATGTCTGTCCCAGAGCTGCAACCCTGAAGAGGGAAGCTTTTAGGGGAAATTTGTGCAGAGGACATGATGTGAGGGTGGTGTTCTTAAATGATGAATTTTCATCTTTTGTTTGTAAGTTCCTCAGAAATTTTCCCGCTAAACCAAACACAATGAAAACACTGAGCATATTTCAGGAAACCATATAAAGTGATGAAGCAAATTAGCAGATACATTCAAAAATAAAAGACAGTGGGTGCTGATGTGGCATTGTCCCTCAATCAGGTTTTGCCATGGCGGTGAGAACTGTTTTATTTCTTTCACCATCTCATCTGCTGTAGGCAGAAGAAGGGAACTGGCAGGTTAGCGGCTCTGTCTGAAAAAGTGGTTGGTGCCTTGGACAGAAGTGATGTTGGAAGGGTAAAATAGGACATTTATTTTATTTCCATGTTCCAAGAACTGGTTAAACAGAATGGTTTTAGAGTTATTGGAGCCAAAAACAAAACCTTTCTTAAAGATGTTTTTCATCTGCCAATGTACTGTGTTTGCTTAAATGACTTTTTCTTGCATTTTAGGAGCAGGCAATACAGGACAAACTCCAAGCTCTGTCGCAGAGTTGTGAAAGGTATTGTTATCACCTCTTTGGCATAAGAAATGCTTGCTTTTTGGAGGCTGTTTTTTCTGATCTGACCAGAAGGAGACCGATGGGAGCATGTCTAGGGAGAAGCTGAGAGTGTTCTGTGTGCAGTGTGCCCATTCTGGCACCTCCAGCTCTTTTAATTCCTTAGTTTGGGTGCAGCGTCCTAGCCTTGGTGTGTGTACAGCTGTATGGAACTTCTCTTTTCCTCCCTCTCCAGCAAACCTAACCTGTTTGCCCTTCTGCTGGGAGGGCAGAAAGGCAGGAGCTGAGAAGACTTCCCCTTAGAAAAGCAGGAACTTGTGCAGTTCAGAGAGGGACTCTCAGGACCCCTGAAGTGACGGGATTAGGGGATGTAGGGATGTATTCAGAGTGATGGGACTTCTGCCGTGTTACTGGCAGAAACATTAATAGATTATTTCTTGGCGGGTGTTGTAGCCAGAGTATGTGCCTGATGTGGAGTAGTGCCCTTCACTCACTGAGTATCTTCCAGTTGACTCAGTTTGGGCCAAAAAGAGTGCAAATGTGCCCTTTTTCGCAGCCTCTGTTATGTAGCTTACATGTGATGCATGACTCCATCACGTGTGACTCTGGCTTTATTTTGGGGTTCCTTTCCCTTGCGAAGCTACATGAGTCCAGATGTTGCTTCTGGTAAAGAGATGAGTGACAGCTTTGAAGGAGCAACGGGAAGTGGAAAGCAAGAAGGAAAGTCTTCGAAGAAGCATAAGAAATCCACGCGTGCTCGCTCGCGCCAGGAGAAGTCCAGCAGACCCAAACTGACCATACTAAATGCAAGTACAACCGGTTGGAGGGTAACTTTAGGGTTCCTTTGGCTTTGCTAGGAATAAGGGTTGTTAATCTCTGCGTGCAGGTGTGTAACACAGGGGATAAGATGGTGGAGTGCCAGCTTGAAACCCATAACCACAAAATGGTGACGTTCAAGTTTGATTTGGATGGTGACGCGCCGGAGGAAATTGCTACTTACATGGTGAGATGTGGCTGCCCACGGGCTCTCAGTGCACCCAGCTGCTCCAGGCAGCTCCCGGGGTGTGCTTGTTGCCTGAGCTGTCTGGCTGCTGTGGAATGAGGCATTAATTTAAAAATGACTGTTTTCTCCTTTATTTTGATGCGGCCTTCTAGGTGGAGAATGAGTTCATCTTGCAAAGTGAGAAAGAGATTTTTATTGAGCAAATGAAGGATATCATTGATAAAGCAGAGGATATGCTCAGTGAGGATACAGAAGGAGAGCGAAGTTCTGACCAGGGAACAAGTCCCCAGCAAGATGCTGATAGGCTGGAAATGAGCGAGGTAAATGCTTAATAAAAATTGCTAGTTTGATTCCTCTTTCCTAACAGCCAGATACTTAAATTAGTTTTGCATCTTGTGTTAAAAAAAATAAAAAGGTTTCTTAACTAGAAAAATAATGCTTTTGCTGTGTTAAGCCTTACAGCATGAGTGGGATGATGCTCCTCTTGCACTGATCCAGCTATTTCTTCTGCTGTTTCTTTAACAGGAGAAGCGTCAGTCTCAAATGAAGACACCTGTGTATCAGCAAAATGGTAAGTGTGCCTTAGAATTTCTAGTGGAAGGTGTCCCTGCTCATAGCAGGGAGTTGGAACTAGATGGCCTTTAAGGTCTCTTCCAACCCAAACCGTCCTTTGAAATTAAGACAAAGTCATGATCTGGAGACAATGGAAATTCATGTGTGTGCTTGTTATTTTCTTTTCATCCCTAGTTTTGCATACTGGAAAAAGGTGGTTTATTATATGTCCAGTGGTGGAAAACCCTACTACGGATGCCCCCGAGTTTTCTCCCCCGGTACCTCCCAGTGCCCAGCAGGCGGAAGGGCCAGGTATCTCCAAACTTTATAGAAAATGTCTTCTCCAGAGCTGCTGTGTTGTCTCCCTTCTGTCCTCACCTCACTCAGCTGTGATGGTTTCAGCTGATTTAGTCAGAGGAAGAAAATGATGAATTTTGTTAAGCTGTGCTTTTACAGTGTGTTCCTGGTGCAGAATCAAATTGGGAATCTTTATCTGAGTTTCAGTAAAGTGTCAGTATTTTAGCTACACCTTATGCTGTGGGGTAGCTGAAATTCTCATCACTGTAGTGTCTTTTCAGTGAAATATTTTTTGCATAATCTGAAAATTCTCAGTTGATGTGCATAACAGCTATTTTCTGGTGGGAATCGCTAGTGGGTTGCCGCCCTGACTGGAGGGCTTGGCAGTGATTTCCTTCCCTTTAAAGGTTCCCCTGTTGTTTGTGTTCTCCCTAGACCCGGAGCAGTCGGATGACCAGCCGGTGAGCTCTGCAGTGACGGAGGTGCCCGGGGTCGGGGCTGGCCAGCAGCTTCCCCTGCACGCAGGGGTCAGTGACAGCCCCCTTGGAGCCGCCCCGTCCTTGGCACCAGCTCCTGCCGCGGCAGCTCCTGCCGGCGTCCCGAGCCAGACAGAGTTCCCAGCCCCAGCGCTGCTGGCACCCGCCCCGAGCATCGCGGAGCCCGCGGCGGCCGGCGGGGCTCAGCCGGAGCACCCCCAGCCCGGCCCCCCGGCCCCCCGAGCCCCGGCGCTGGAGGAGGCCCCCGACGCCGCGGCCCC
>VXAZ01001259.1:407657-466817 GCA_013399875.1 Gymnorhina tibicen
CGCGGGCCCCGAGGCCCTGGGCTTGGCGGGGTCCCAGCTCCAGAGCCCCACGCAGGTGCCGCCGGCCGCGTCCCAGCAGCTGCCGATGGCGCAGGGCGGCGCGGCGGTGGCCGGCCCCGGGGCGGGGGTCAGCCTGCTCCAGCAGCAGAACCCCCCCGGCACCGCCGAGTCCGATGGCGAGGGACCCCCCAGGGTGGACTTCGTGGACAACACGATTAAAAGCCTCGATGAGAAACTGCGCAATTTGCTGTACCAGGAATATGTTCCAACTTCTTCCGCATCGGCCGGGACGCCGGACACCGCTGTGGCACCCGAGCAGGGCGACAGTGAATTTACCTTACCCCCCTTTCCCGAAGAGCAAGCTCCTGCCCTGGCACTGGATGGGAGAGAACCAGGCTATAGCATCCCGGACACCGGCCAGGAGGTGAAAGCTCCTACCGAGCCACTGGTGCCCCTCGTGCCCTCAGAGGTCTTGCCCTGCCCACCACTGGTCAGTCCCCCAGTGGCTCTGCCCTTCATCCCCTCAAAGCCAGCCTGTAGGGCCGGCACCAGGGCAGAGCTCAGGACCCGCTCTCCTGCGGTAGGACACGTGTAGATCTCTTGCTTCCCTAAACATTTCATATCTCTGCTCCAGAGTATGTTACCTCTGCCTGCTGACTGCTTTCCAGTATGAAAGCTCACTTAAATGTTTCTTGTCAGATGCATCCCAACTCGTTTTTCAGAAATGCCTGTTAGTGAAAGCCAGACTTTCCCTTTGGATTTAGAAGTGGTATAATACCTTAATTCATCTCGTGTCCTGTGTCCAAAGCAGGCAGAAATGTGTCCATTTCTTTGTAGTTTAAGAATGTAAAACACACGAGTGGTATAATCATTCTAGTTGTAATGAAGATGATTTTGCTTCAATTTTAAGTATAAATGAATGGCAGTGGTTGCGATTACTGCCTTCCAAGTCAGCCTGGATAAAGCAAACTCTTCAAGTGCCTTTGCCTTGTCCACATGCTGCAGCCAAAGGCAGACATTCCATTGGCAGAAGTCTCTTCTGTTTCCTGTCATAGTTTCTTTTGTCTTCTCCTGAGCTTGGTAGAGCAAGATTGCCACGGAAGCCTGTAAGGAAAGAGGTAGCAGGCAGGCTGGGGCAGTTGTTACTGTGTGTCTCAGTTGAGCCCCCATGTCAAGTTTTTCAGATAAAATCCTGAGTTTATGAAATCATCAGATTCGCAGCACATTGTGCCAGATCAGTGTCTATTCCAGGCCCTGGCACAGGCTGCCCAGAGCAGCTGTGGCTGCCCCTGGATCCCTGGAAGCGCCCAAGGCCAGGCTGGACGGGGGTTGGAGCAACCTGGGATTAGTGGAAGGTGTTCCTGCCCATGGCAGGGGGTGGAGTGGGATGAGCTTTGAAGTTCTTTTCAACCCAAACCATTCTGTGATTCTATATCTTACTTCAAAAGTAGCGTTTCTGGAGACAACTCCATCCCCACCAGCAGGGCTGAGCCTGTTCTGTGTAGCATCAGCTGGAGGGACCCTATTAACTGCTCGAGAGGTGCTGTATGGTACAGGAAAGCAGCTGCACTCGAGTGACTCTTCAGAGCGTGTTGTTTTCTAATGATAAATGACTTTCTACAGCAAACAAAATTCACTCTCTGTGAAAGGTGTTATGTCTTTCCAGTAATTGGAATTTGTCCTATTAAAATCTGTGCCAATAAGGAAGGAGACACAGAACTTCTGAAGACAGACATACAGACGAGGGATGTACAGCCTGGCTGGAAAAGCAAACCAGAACAAAACTCCAATATATAATACACTGGTTTGCAGTACCTTGGGCTGCATTTTCAACTGTGATGCTGCCATGGCTTTATTTCTTCCAAGGAAGGAGAAAAAAATTGGGGAGTTGGAGTCAAAACTTGAAAGCCACCTCCACAGGCACTGTGAAATAATTCAATATTCCCTGGTAGTGCCAGGGCAGCAAGGGGCAGTGAGGGAAGGAGAACACATCCTGCTTTGTGAGCGAGACTGAAATTGTGTTTCTTTTTTCCTTTTACTGAAAGTTTGACAAGTCGGAGGTCGCTGGTGTGGGTGCTCGTCCCTCAGAGGCAAGAGGTGGGTCAGCGAGCGGAACAGGTAATGAATGCTCCTCCGGCCACCCTGCTCGGTGTCCCCTCGCTGCTGCCCTGCTGCTGACTGCGAGCACTGCCCAGCACTGGTGTTCTGGTCCTGCTTTGGATACAACCCGTGTTGAACAGCTCCGTTCTGTTGACCTTCCTAGAAACTGCCTCTCAGGCAGATGTATTTTAACCCATACGTGCAGCTCCTGTCTGTGGTACAGGTGTGGGGTGTTCACATGGAGGGCTGCGTTCCCAATGATCAGTTTCCCCTAACAAGTCCCTCCGAATTCCTGGATTTCATAAAAACATGTTGACAAAAGTAATATGATCAGTGGTTGCATCTCTGGGGGAAGCCTGGCCGATTCTCAGGGGAGTTCCACGGAGGACTAGTAAAGAGTACCAGTACCTAAATTACTCTTCCTATAATAACGTAGTAGAAGCCACAGGAAGAAGGGTGTTTATTTACCTGTTCACATACTTGTTTACCTCCATTTACCTATTTATTTGCCTGCATTGCCAATTAGTTCACCTCCATTCACCTTTCTTGACACGCATGGGAAGTTTTACAGGCTGAGGAGTGCCACAGTGCTCCTGCTCTCATGGGTGGGACTGGGGAGAGCTGCTAATATATCTATTTTTTGAGATTGTTGTGGCAGATCTGGCTGCCAGGTCTGTGTGACAACACAGATCATTCTCTTCCTGGTGGACGTTGATTGTCCCCTGCTTTTAGGGCAGTGTGAGAGGGCTTTGGGTAGCTGACATCTGCCTGTCTCCCTACAGGCAGAGAACAGAGTTTACAAATGGAATGTAGCTCTGTGTAGTAAAATCAGTGTATCTTAGAAACCACTGGTGTTTGTCACCATTTCAGAGCTCCAGACCTGGCTGTGTCCTCACTCTGTGCAATGTGCCATGAGAACGCAGCATTCTCAAAAGCTTGGGTGTATTGGTCTGACTCAAAACCAGCATCCAGGGTGTGAAATGACCATGGCTTGACTCCTGCCACTTAATACTGTGCTTCTGGTGTGATTCTGTGGCCTGAATGACCAGTTTTTGGGCTTATGATTTCCACTTTCAGCAGCGGGCATTTAGCTTCATTTCAGGCCCCTTGAGGTGTTGGCATCAGTGTGTGTCAGTGGCAGGGGTGAGGCAGCAGCCGTCCATGCTCAGCAGCCCTGTGTGTCTCTGAGACACCACTAACACCAGAATAGTTCAGGCCCAATGTATCATGCCAGTTTCATTCTTCTGTTTTTCTCCTTGAAAATTTTCAACTGAGTAATGAAATTCCACAATCCTATTATTATTTGAATTCCCCAAATCACCAGATCTGCCTACCTGCAGATAATTTTTTGCCATTGCTATTGCCACCTGCATTTTAGATCCTGTATTACAAAGATTATTCCTCAGTGGTACACTTCATTTTATCACAATAAAAACATTGGCTTTTATTATATTAAGGCATTCCAGACATAAATATTTTTTTCCCAACTTTAAAACAGGTCCAGCCGCAAGCATCACTTCAGCTCCTGCTGCTCCAGCAAAAGGCCTCCTTCAGGTAACCAGAGCTAGGAGCGGTTTTCTGCTTGATTGTTACAGTTACTTTGGTTAAGCTCTCTTATTTTCTGCAGGCTGCGCCTACACCATCGAGCACAGCTCCACAGATGGAGACTTCCCAGAGGAGCGAGGAGGCAGAGAGGACGGCTTCGCCTGCGCACGCGGAGAGCGTAACGCGGCGGGCGGCAGCAGATGGGGCGATGAGTAACTTCCACAGGGATGGCTCCGCGGGCTCCGGTTCCTATGGAAAACAGGCTGAGGCTCAGGAGAGCGGCACACCAGCCAAAACGATTGGCAGGTTTTCAGTCGTCAGCACGCAGGATGAATTGACTTTAGCGGCGCCGCACTGCCTGAGGTTCTCGGCCCCCCCGGACGTGTACCTGGACGAGCTGCCCTCCAGCCCGGACATGAAGGCCGCTGTCCGCAGGGTTCAAACGGCCTCTTCCGTCGACGTCCTCTGCGACCAGGCTTCGAGCGACTCGGCCGACGAGCCCTTCCCTCGGCCGCCGGCTGCTGCTGCAGCTGCCCAGCTCTCCCCCCCCAGCAGCAGCACAGCCACGGACTTAATTAAAAAAGCAGCTGCTTTTCTGCAGAGGTCTGGCAAAGGCGGCTCACCCGGCCCCGAGTCGCCCAACGGGCAAGGTGCGAAGATTCCTACCATCAACGTAACGTCCTTCCACTCGCAGTCATCCTACATGAGCAGTGACAATGACTCAGAGTTTGAAGATGCTGATATGAAGAAAGAATTGCAGAACCTGAGAGAAAAGTATGTTGGGTTGCAAGCAATGTGAGGGAAGCTTGTGTTACCATGCCTTGGCAGCAGCTCAGCTTAGGATGAGCAGAGCTGTAAGGAGTAAACTGGTTCTGGGCAAAGCAGGCATTGCCAGGACCTTCCCCCACAGTGCATCCCGCTGTGCATTGCCTTACCTGCCAGTTCCATTTAGAAGAATAACTCATAGAATCCCAGAATGGTTTTGGTTGGAAGGGACCTTAAAGGTCATCTCATTCCACCCCCTGCCATGGGCAGGGACACCTTCCACTGTCCCAGGCTGCTCCAAGCTCTGTCCAGCTTGGCCTTGGACACTTCCAGGGATGGGGATATCACAGATAGATAGATTGTTGTAGCTGTCCATACTTGGGGATGAGCAGCTGATTGTTTTTTAACCAACAACTGTTTTGTTTCTTCTTTTACCATTAATTACACTGTCAGGATGTGGTGGTCTATCAAATACATTGCTAGCAGAGTTCTTTTATTTTTTCAGGCATATGAAAGAGATTGCTGAGCTCCAGACACAGCAGAAGAATGAGATAGAGGCACTGTATATTCGGCTGGGGAAACCCCTTCCTCCCAACCTGGGCTTCCTTCACTCCGCCCCACCGAGCGGCCGTCGCCGAAGAACCAGCAAAAACAAATTGAAAGCTGGAAAACTCTTAAACCCTCTGGTCCAGCAGCTCAGGAGTGGAACATCAAGCACAAGTAGGTGTACTGGGCGCTGCCCTTCGCCTGTTGCTTGTGTCATTTGTGGCTCTGCTGTGTGATGGCTGGGCCTGCTGGAAAGGACGGAATTTGTGTTGGTTTTGAACTGGCATGCTTTTAGGCAGGCTTATCCCAGCTCCCAGGGGTGAGCCATACCTGCCTGCTCTGCACTGGCTACAGTGCTTGGCAGAGGAATAATATTCCACTTTCATTTGGAAAACAGCCTGGTTATATCTCCTCCTTTCTCCAAATGCAATTTACTGATGTTTGTATTCACTTCTTAGGTGCTGTTATGCTCTATTGATTAGGTGCTGTATCTTATTGTTGTTTACTTTTTCCTCCAAGATGTCATATGAAAAAGATGGGATTCCATTTGCTCCCCAAAGGATGGGAGGTAAAAGCTGTTATAAAACCATGATGGATGCTTTGACCAACAGAAATAGTGTGAGATTTTCACCCAGCACTACAGTCTTGAGTTGTTATCTCTTGGAAAAGTACAAAAATATAATTTTCCTGGGAAATATTGATAAACCCCAGTACCTATTTCTTCAGCAAAATGTAGCATAGAATATGAATAATTTTTCTTCAGCTTAGTTTATGCTGTGATTTAGGGGAGCAGCAGCATTTCCAGCCATCACCCTTTATTTCAAACCTGGCGGCTCTTGTTTTCAGTATTGCTGTATCATAGGTCCCCTTTGAATTTCCTTGCAGCAGTCTTTATAGACAGGGTGTTGAGGGGGTTTTTGCTTTTAGCTAAGGGTTTCAGCTGGGTTGGGAAAAACAAATATATTCAGAGGCAGTAAGTTCTGTGGCCCATCTTGAGACTGAGTGTTCTTGCCCACAGGGACTGAAGCAGTGTTTGATACTGTCTGTACTTCTACATCTATCTAGATATCTATATATTGATATTTATCTGTAGATATCTAGGTAACTGTCTCTATCTATACTTCTGTCTACACAAATATCTCAGGTAAAGAGGCTTAAAAACCAAAATGCGTTTGCAATCGTGTTACATGAATTTATCAGCAGAAGTATCTAACAGTGGCAATGACAATTATACTCAAGTAGCTATAAATAAAAAGTTCCTTGTTGTCTTTGCTGCAACTTTTTATTCTTCTCCCTTTGCTTAATTTCACCTTTGGTGTTGGAGAGCAAACCTCTGTGTCCTGCTTTGTCATTCTGTGCGTTCATCCTCCTCCTCCTCAGCACCCCAGCAGCTCTCTCTTTATTCCGGCAGTGCTCCTTGTGAGGCTCCTGAAAACACAGAGGAGAAACTGTAAAAATCAAACCTACTCCAGGAGCTTCTTGGAGAAACAGGATCAGCGATAGGAGGTGTGGATTATTTTCTGGAGCAGGCTGCCCCAGTCTGTGCTCCATCCAGTAAATCAGAATGGTGAACGGCTGTTCCTCCTGGGGTCAAGATATGCATTATTTTTAGGCAGGGACGTTTTATCAGAGGTTTCCTAGCTTTTGCCATTGCACGTGTTCTGTTTGTTTGCTCTTCCAGGTAACCTTTCAGACTCTAAAGACTCGCCCCACAAAGAAACAAGTAAATCGCAGCCGGGCTCCCCCGAAGCCGCCGCGGTGCCTCCTGGCGCAGCCCCCGCCTTCGGGAAGGCTGTGCAGACCCAGCAGCCCTGCTCTGTCAAAGCCTCTCTGTCCTCTGACATCTGCTCCGGCCTGGGCCCCGACGGAGCCGACGCCAACGCAAGCTCTGGCCAAGGTGATTTTTCCTGCCGGCTGTTTCGTGTCTCTTCCAGCACGTGCTAAAATTAGTTCCCTTCCCTTAGGCTTGAACTTTTTAGGAGTGATAGAGGAACCTGAATCTTTGACAATCCGAATTACTGGCTTATCTTTAAAAAGATCATTGCAGTACTGTCAGAAGAGCAAAATTTAAGTATTTTACTGAGTGTTACCAACACTCGAGAAGGCATGCCCAAGACATCCCGAATTTTTAGGAAAGAAATATCTTTCCGTTTTGCCAGCAGTGGCTTTATCCTAATACCTTCTCTGGAGTCTGCCTTACAGAGTCCTGAGAAAAAAATTAAAGGGAAACAAAAAAGGTACAGAAGGCTAGGAGATTGTTTCCTTTGTTTCATTTTTTTATCCCCTTGATTCTGGTAGACCCCAAGTTCCTCATTGTAAACTATCAAACCATCTTGGGCATGAGAGAAAATAAAAATGAAATTAAAAGAAAACCAAACCCAGGGGACCAAGTTATGTTTCCTTTCTGTAAGGGGTTTGTTTTGTGCATAGTTTTGGAGTCCCAGCCACAGGACTGTGGACTGGCTGTGCTCCCAAGACCCCAGCTCTGAGACCTCTGTGTATTGCCCCCATCGTAGGCTTTGACTGATCTTATTGCCATGCATATGGGAAGTTCCAATGATGATTAAAATACCTTCCTCTCATTGCACATCCTGCCAAACTAATCTGCAAAATATCTATCTGTCCTCTTCTGCTGTTACTGCATCCTTTGTGTATGGTCAGTGAACTTGCTCCTCTTTGGCAAAGTTAAGGGGGAGATGTGGAGGTTTAACTAACAAAGCTGATTTGACTGATGGTTTAGGACATCTGATCACAGCTACTTGTACTTTATAAGTGTCTTTGTTTTCTTCCCTTTATATTCATTTACAGGCTGGACGGTTTTCCACCAAACGTCTGAGAGAGTGACCTATAAATCTAGTAGCAAACCTCGTACCAGATTCCTCAGTGGACCTGTGTCTTTGTCCATCTGTTTGTATTTGTTCTTTTGTATTTTATCACAGTCCATCTTTCTTTTACCCCCTTTTTCCAATTCCATGGTTTATATCTCTAATATGTTTGGCAGGATGCCCCTTTTTCTGAGCCATATTTTCTTTCTTTTTCTCTTTCTTTCAAATAATCATCATGAACACACCTTATTTATATTAATTTTTCATATGAAAGCTTTTTTTGCACTGCTTTTGGCTCGTGCCTGGGCACCAAAAGCATGTGTGGAAGATCTCATCATTTATTATATATAGCCTGATGGTAAATTTTACCCTGGACTTATCAAAGCTTTTGTACTTTATGTGATTTCTGTTGAAGTAATTTTATTTGCAATGTGGCAAATATACATGTCTGCTGTCCCGGTTCCAGCGGCAACAAAACGAAATCCATCCTTCTGTAGACGAATGGTCTCTTTCACACATGTTTGGACTCTGAAGACATGCATGTAGCAAGCTGATACAATTCTAGAAGGTCACTGGAGGGTATAACTTCCATAAAAGGGCTGTATTAACACGATATACAGTACTGTTTATATCCACTCTATTTTCTTTAATTTTTTTCCCCGCTCTTTGCATGTGGAAATGCTGAGACAACAGTGCTCCAGCTAGTTCTTTCCAAATCTCTGTCCTAGGTGGGCTTTTCCCCATGCAGTCACTTTAATTAGTTTAAGTGAGCAATTTTTCATGTACTCATGAGCAGCAGGAAGATCTGGTTACTCTAAGGGAGAGTCCCATCAACTTTTTGTGTAAGCTGATCTGGCTGAAGCACTTGACTCAGTTTATTTTCTTATGACCTTATGTGACCTCAGAGATGAAGTCAATTAGCAGTTCATCAAAACATAAATAAGTAAAAATATCAGATTTTCAGATGATACTTGGAAATGGATTGCTAGGATCCAGGAGTTTTGTCTCAAATAACTGTGCACCTTCTATTTGTACCCTATTCGTCTGACTTCTAAAGTAATTGGCAATTCCACCAAACGATATCAAGCTATTTAATGAAAAAATTAAGACTTTTTACCCAATTGTAGATGCTGCTTTTTAGGCAAACGGATTTTGCTTGTACAATAAAGATATGTTGTGCTGAACAGGTACTATAGGCCACTTACATATAACCTTAGAAGGGCTGATAACGTGCTTGACAAAGTGTTTGGTTAAATAACTGTGGGTTTACAGTAGTATCAGATCTCCCCTTGGAGTTCTGCATTGCTCATTACTATCCAAGTGGTTCAGGTCAAAGGCACAAGACCACTCCAATACACTCCTCCTAATTTTATGAATAAACAGCATTTTAAAAATAATCTGGATTTTTTTGTTTGAGCTCCCTGAAAGCCCAAACACTCAGGTGACTGATGTTTACAGAATTTATTATCATGTAAGCTTTTAACAACTGGTGAAGTCATGTGACAATTTTGCATTTAGGGATTTTTTCTGAGAACCTGAGGGGAATTCTCAGCTCCCAAATGTTCCTGTTCGGTGTTATAGCGGCCACAGTAATTCCTTCCTCTGCTCATGTAATTCCCAGAAGTAGTTTCATTAATCTTCCATGGAATTACTATTCAGTAGGGTGCAAAAAGTCTGGGAGATGGCAATTAAAAAACAGTGTGTTAAAAATGTTTGGGTGTGTGGATATTGTGAATGAAACCAAGGGAATATGTAAATCCTTTGAATCGTGAAGTTTCCTGATGCTTAAATAACTCGGCATGACTAATTGCTTTCTGTTCTCAGCCCATGTGCTCTGTCAGGTTCTTCTGGGCGAGTGCTGGGGGAGGTTTGGCCTCCCCCGTCCCTGAGTCACAGCAGGAGATGGGCGGCAGCTCAGGCGCTGAACGTGGCACTGCAGTCCTAGGGCACCCCTGAGGGTTCCAGTCCTGAGAGCACAGCTTGGCTTCCAGGGGTGCCTCTCCCCTGGGGTGCCGGGCAGGGCCCCACGGCTGAGCTACGGGCAGGTGTGGTGGGGCAGGAGGTAATTCCAGCTGGTTTTCCTGGCGAGCCCAGCAGGTGGGCTGTGTGCAGTCCCGTCCTTCCCGAGGCGGCGGGACGGATGGAGAGCAGGATGTCCTGTGGAGCTGGTGTCCAGAGCAGCCGTGACTGGAGCCTCAGCAGGAACAGTGCTCGAGGAAGGCCAGGTTGGATGGAGCTTGGAGCAGCCTGGTCTAGTGGAAGGTGTCCCTGCCCACGGCAGGGGGTTGGAACAAGATGGGCTTTTAAGCTCTCTTCCAACATAAACCATCCTTTGATTCTGTTACTTGAAGGTGATGACGATGGCAATACCAGCTGGCTCACATTCCCTCCCCTCTGGAAGGGATGTCAGTTGACCCAGCAGGCAGGCAAAGCCAAGCATTTGGATTAGTTGCTAAGTGTGTTTGCATCTGTGCCCCATCCCTAGAGGTGTCCCAGGCCAGGTTGGACGGGGCTTGGAGCAGCCTGGGACAGTGGGAGGTGTCCCTGCCCATGGCAGGGGGTGGGACTGGATGGGCTTTAAAGTCCCTTCCCAGCCAAACCATTGCAGGTAGGATTCCATCCTCTGTGCAGTTTACAGGGCTGGGACATGGCTGTCCGGTGCCAGCAGCTTGGTGGCACGTCCAGACAGTTCAGAGTCCTGGGTCTGTTCCGTAAGTCAAGGTTTCCCTGGTAATTTTTTATTTGAGAGCTGTTGGGAAACATTGTGCTGCGTTTTCAGAAATGCTCTGAATGTGTGTGTTTGGTTCAGGAAAACCAGCCCTTTGGCGAGGTGGGATAGGCCAGCAGGAGACCTGCTGCACTGGCAGAAAAGTTGGCAACAGCTTTAAAAATAAATGTTCAGATGGATTAAGGACAGTGTCACAAGGATCTTGCTCTGGTTACAAGATCCATCAGACCCGAACACTTTCACAGTGTTCTCCAGGACTTTTTGATCTGTTCCCAGGACCATTCTCCTGGACTTTTGATCATGTCCAATATTGACTTCGTCTTTGTATGTTTCATGAAATAAAATATTTTTGATGGGCTTTGGCATAATTTTATCCTGAGTTCCTTTCCTGGGTTAAACTGCAAGCGTGCCCTAGGGAAGAGTTTCCACAGATCGTGAGTGGAATTTTCAAAGCTCTGTTTGGCTTAGGCTTGGAATCTTGTGTAATGCAATTTTTGCCAGGTCTGTAGCAATTCATATACTGTATGTGTATATGCAATTATGGAAATGGTCTAGCAGTTTATTGCCATTTCCATTTTTCTGTAGCTTTCCAGCTTTTTGGCAGCTGTTGAGTGCAAATATGGGACAGTGGATTTTTTCTGTTCTGTATGATATAATAGCTATTTAATTCCTCAGATAAGAGATCTGGAATTGGAGGTAAAATGCTCTGCTGAACTTTCACAGTCTTACATTAAATCTTAATTACAATTCATCTCCTTAACTTTACAGTTCTTAAACACGTTAATTTCAGCAGTAATACAATTAATCTGGTGAATTAGACCTACAAAGTGAATTTTTAACTGAATTTGCATTCATAACCAGCCGTGGCCGATGGCTGTCAGTCCGTGCTTCAGGCAGTCAGAAACGCTTGGGGGACGTTTCCCACCTCCGGCGCCGGAGCGGTGCCGTGGAAGGAGCACTCTCGTGGGGTGTCTGCCTCTCCTGCCGTGTTTCCCCGGAGCCGAGCCCCTCACGCGGGCGTTTCCCGAGTGTCGCCGCTCCCTGTCGCTTCCCTGGGTCGGCTTTGGCACCTGAGGTGCTGGGAGCCCGTGGGCGTGCAGGAAGCGGAGGGGCTGGTGATTAAAGTGGTTTTACGTGCATTTGAGCACGCACTGCAGTCAGCTGCCTGCTTTTATTTCTCGCAGGCAGGTGCTTTCCATTTGCATTCGTATTGTGCTAAGAGCTGCCTGTTGCTGCAGGAAATAGCCTTCTAGGATTGCTGCCGTGGCCACTGCCATCATGGGGAGTTGCTTCCATTATGGGAATTGGTAGCTAACTTTGGGATAGGCAAGGTAAGGTACACCTGAGGGAAAAGAGGGCAAAAGATTTAAGAATACAAGGCAGATGGTTGAGTTGTGAATGTGACTGTGTGTGTTACCTGGGCTTTGAGATGAGAACTAAACTTGGTCATGCTTGCATTGTTGTAGTCATGTCCTTCTGATTTTCCCAGGGTAGAAACCTATATGAACTATATGAAATAATAAGAAATTCTTTCAAAGCCGTCCTCTGTTCCTCATGCCACCCATATCTAAGCACAAACATCTCTTCTCCCTTACTTCCTCCCTCCCTTGTTTCTTTACTTTCTCTTCCTCAGTCTCTGACTGAAATCGCTTCCTTCTCCTCTGAAGACTCATTCAGGGCCTGTGTCAGCCTGGACCTGCAATCTCTGAGTTTAAAGCTGCATTTCTGGCACAGTAACATCAAATGTTACACCACTGTTTACTCTAGAGAAAAAGCACATCCATCCTCTTACTTTTTTTGCCCCAGTCTGATTTTGCTCATGGTTTGAAGTGCTTCTTCCCAATGAACTCGCCATAGCCCATGTCAGACACTCATCACCCCCCATACCATAACAATATTCTTCTTATCAAGTCCAAAATACCTTTCAGGAAATTTGGCACCCAAATAGCAACGGTGCCAATGTCTGGCAAGATCTGACAGTCGAGTCGCGGTCTCAGCACACTTCTGGCACTCTGCTATCTATCAACAGACTGTAAAATCATGATGAAGGATGGAACGAGACAATAATGAAAAAAACCACATAGTTCAATTAAATTAAAACTCGGCTACCCTGATGGATTATTTTTCTGCACTTGGACAAGGCATAAGGGAAACTCATTCACAGTTCTGTTCAATTTGAAGTTCAGAGTCTCACATTTAAACACAAATCCTACAAATAAACTATTTGGAAACAATTGGCCTCAGACCTGCAGAACAATGTATCTTTTTGGACTTGTAAAACAGGATTTTTAGGGTTGTTTTATGGTTTGTCTTTGCAGCCAGACTAGCTTGACTTGTTCCTGAAAGCATTTTTGGCCTCCAATCACAAACTAAATTGAACTCATTTCCTGCATTAATAGAAAGCAAATCAAAACCTTCTATTAGGAAGCCAAGGCAATTTGGAAAAAAAGAAAAAAAAGGAAAAGAAAGAAAATCAACAAAAAATTTTTTTTTAAAAACCAACCAACCAAACCAAAAAAACCCAAACAAATGCATCTTTAAGTCACGAGCCCTTGCTTTTGGCATGCTGTGGTACTTTCCAAAGCTTTTGAATGGCTGCACATTAAGAAAGGTTTGAGCTGTCCAGTTATTTAGGCTTCCTTTACTCACCTGAACTGCTGACTTTGTCTGTCCTTTCTTGCATAATAACTACTTTTTGATTGCTTAAAAGTACAGAAGCTTGTCCGTCTGATTTGTTGTGTTTAGTCTTACCTAATTCTGTGTGTCTTGTATTGTTTTACCTTGTAGGGTCCACCTTGAAACGACTATGTCTAGGCAAAGATCACAGTAGTAGTAACTATCCCATTTTTGTTTCTCAGTATTTCCTTCATGGAAATGTTCTTTGGGATGTTCTTTCCTTTTTAATTGTTACGAATTTTTACTAAAAGCTAGTTGTTTAATAACTAGAGCTGATGCACTTATATGAAACTAGACTGTACAAATTGTGGTACTTTGAGACTAATGCATGTGCTGTGATGGGAACCTCGCATGCTGCAAGAGAGTCGTGGTGTTCTGTGTGTGAGACCGTGCACGCATGCGGCCAGGAAACTGGGTCCAGTGTCTGTCTCCGAAATACACACCTTTATATGACTGCAGTTCTCTGCTGGAGGAATTGATGGCTTAAAACCATCCCAGCCCCCTTGAGCTGCATGAAATATTAAACACCAATTGAAGAGTTTTCCTCTCAAAATCCTTACTTTTCTCACTTTTACCCCAAGTAAAGGAAAAGGAATTGAGCAGTATTCACTTAGGAGTGACATTGCAGGTTGAATGCATGATCATTTAAAGGTTATTAATGTATTTTATATAACTGTAGGACTAATTAGTGTTCTCGGTTTCATTGGCTGGTAACTGATTAACAGAGAAAAGATTAAATGTTCATGTTTGCTTATATAATAATTTTACTACAGTTCTATGAACTTTTTGCTTGGAGAGATGGTCTTTATTTCCAATCTTTAGCTATCTCAAATATGTTAGCTGAGAAGTTACTTTACATTTTCTGCTTAGGTCAGATTCAGACTCCTTCAGTTGCAGTCTCCTGCTGAGCTTGCTGTGTCAGACTTGTAGTCACTAAGCAGAAAAAGGACAGAAAATTTTGTTTTACTAGTTTTTCTAGAAAGAAGTGAACATATAAAATTAAATCTCTATCGATACTCTTCCTGACTGCTTTTACCTACACCAAAAGTTCTCTATCTTTGTCTCAAACAGTCACCCCGCCCACTACATGCTCTCTCCTCTCTCTTCTATACTTTCATGGGGTTTTTTCCCCAAAAATACTCAAATAGCCACGTGGATGGTCCTGGCATCATCGAGAGAGGTGGTGGGTTCCCAGAGCCTCTGGGGCGCAGGAACCAGCCCTGCCTGTGACCTCTATGACAATGACAATTTTCCAGGAGGACACTAAACTTATGCAAGTAAAATAAATGGTAAATTCATTTAATAAATGTATTGCAGTGTTAGCAATACATCCCACCTCCCACCTCCTCATGGTAGTCTCTGATGAGGTGCTGTATGCCCTGGGATGTCAGCATTACAGGGCTGCATTCCTGGCTTCACTCCCCGTCCCTAATTTCACCCAGGACAAGTCAGTGGCCAAGGTAACACGATGTGATAGAAAATGCAAACCCATTGGACTTGGACCATTTCTTTAAGCAAAGGTGTTCTGCAGCCAGGAGGGGGAGGGTTACAAGTCCCGAAAAGCCACCACTGGAGTGGCAGTAGGTGAGAAGGGGGTTGAGCTGCAGAGGTGAGGCAGAGACACCATCCCAACTCTCTGTGTGTGATTTTCCAGGATCCTCGACCAACAGCCTGGTGACATGTCCTGAGCCCCTCCCGCAGTCGACGCTGCAGGTTCAGGCCAACAACAGCAACAACAAGAAAGGGACGTTCACAGACGACCTGCACAAGCTGGTGGACCAGTGGACGAGCAAAACTGTTGGAGCTGCACAGACAAAACCTTCTTTAAACCAACTGAAGCAGAACCAAAAAAGGCAAGACATGGAGCCAAAGGCTAACCCCATGCAAACGCAGAATGAGACATGTGGAGTAAGTGGCCCTCCTTGAAGGACATACCTTTTGCTATGTGTCTGACAGCCTTTGCAGAACTCAGATGTGGAGGAGGACATAGACTAAAATTACTCCAGATAAATGCTTTCTATAAATGTCCAGCTCTTTTCATTCAGTACTAAATCAATTTTTTTTTTTTAAATTGTCCTTTGGAATAATCTTAAGGGGTATATGGGCAGCAATATATATAAAAATATATATTTTTAAATTCCAAACTGCTTATTAACAGCGATACACAGCAATACTCATATTGTTACCATCTGTTGCTCAACTTCAGTTTCAACTATTACTAAAGTTTTCTTTTGGTATGAACCTTCCTTAGAACAGGGGCTGTGGCTCAGTGGTTGCGAGGCGTGGTTTGAGTGGAATTGGAGCGAGTCCTGTGCTGGGAGCGGGGACAGCTGGGGGTGTGCTGACCCCTGCTTGTTGTACTGGGCATCTGGACAATGCCGTCCTCGGAAATGCTGTCAAAATATCCTACAACAAACAGGGAGTTGGGAAGCCCCCGCTCGTCCCTTGGCGTTCCCAGCAGCAGGACAGAGCCCTTGCCAGGCGCAGCCGTGTCTGCGCTCGGCGCGGCGGCCGGGGGCTGCCAGGGGCCGGCACGCAGAGGAGCGAGCACACGTCCAGAACCCCAGTTCACCGTTCTGTCCCACCCTGCGCTGGGTTTCCAGACCTCTTCCTTCTCACAATTGGAGATTCTCTGACTAGTAATTTTTGCTTGGTTCATTTTCTTGGAAGACTGCATATTGAGCCAAAATAGAGGAAAATTACAGCAAGGAGCTGTTTTGTAATCGCTTAAAAGCAAGAAAACTAGATCTGGATAGTAAACCATTGCCTTTTTGGCATGTAGAAGGAAAAATCTTGTAGCAGTAGTAGCTCTGTCGTTGTTGGTGAGGTGAGATGTACCAAAGCAGGAATCTAACCAGTGCCTCTGCTTTGGTACGTGCTGGTTCCTGAGTGAGTAAATAATCCTTTTACACAGTAATGGTTTAACCAGCTTTGGAGTAAGCAATGTCTACTGAAGACCCTAATAGTTCTCATAAAATGAGTCAAAAGTTGGTGCTAGTAAACCCAAATTGAAGATTTCCGTAAAGTGGTGGCGAGGGCACAGACTTTGTTAAGTCACTTCTTACTTTCTTTTGATGTGCTTTTTGCAGCATTTTGGTGTCTTTCCCCTGAGACCCCTGCAGAAGTTTGAAGTATTTGATGTGGATGTTTTGCCCACCTGTACCTCTGGAGAAACAAGTGGTTATTTCACTTATTTAAATCACCTGTTAATATCAATTTAGGGTTTTCCCTCCCTGTCTCAAAGCCTATGGAGAAGGCAGAGCATCACTGTGCGAGCAGCAGGAATGTCCCTGTCTCAGTACACTGATCTTGGAGGGTTTGTGTCTTTCTCAACCACGACAGTTGTTCCAGGGAATCCACAGAGCTGACTGAAGTTTTTTGGAGGTGATTTACTAAGAGCATGGAGAGGCTGGGATTCCCTGCTCTTCATTTCACGTCATTCCTTGTTGCGTGGAGGAGTGGCATCAGTTGGAGCCCTGGGGTGGTTGGGGGCATGAAGTCCTCATAAGGACCGTGGTGGCTGCAGCAGAGATGCAAGGGCAGATGGCAAACATTGCTGGTGCAGTTTTTGTTGAGTGTTTTGGCCATGAAGGTGGCACAGGATGCTGCAGGTGGCAGAAAATAGGGCAGCAGGTATGACAGAGAAGAGTTTGATGAGGGCTGGTTTGGGAGTTAAGCATTGTTCTGCTGTTTGTAACCTTTGAAATTCACCCTAAAGGGGAAATTGAAGTTGAGGGAGAAGAGGGCTGCATGGTGCTGGGAGAGAAATGGCCAAAGGAGGAGGAAGGAAACAGTGTGAGAGGACTCCTAGTGTGGACAGCTGGACAAGTGACCTGTGTGTCAGTGTTGGAGGGATGAGCTCCATGGGGAGATGTTAGACCTGTGCTGAATCACAGCTGAGTCAACTGGAAAGACAAAAAGAGCTTGGGAAATCACATAAAGGATGGGAAAAATAGATGGAAAAAATTTCCAAGAGGGAGAATCTGAAGCTCAGACTGTACTTCTTCAGTTCATCTGGTAACGCCATCTTTTGTCGCCTCTTTTGATCAAAAATGCCTTTGCAAGAAAAGAATAAGGAGCACTAAGCAGATTTCCAGCCCATCAGAGAAGGTTATTATAAGGTTTTACATTGGAAATAAAGGCTGGATAAGTAGGAAACAAGGTGATTCTTATGCCTTTTGTGTTATTTTTTTTAACTGGAGCAAACTAGTACGGAGCTGTTAGGGTGGGTTGTCTCACGTGGGCTCGGTTTTGGGAAAAGCTGTTGTTGGTCCCGTGTGATGGTCAGAAATGAGGGCTGGGGGTGGCAGGATTTGTGCCTTCACTTCTGCATTGTCTCTGGGGGTTATTGTAAAGAGAAAGGCCTCCCTAAAGGGTTTTCATACAGGAGTAGGAGTGAAGGGAGTTGTCCCACGATGAAAAATACATTAAACAATAAAAAAAGATATATAAAATATCAACTATACCTTTAAATAGAAAAATACATTTTTTACTTTAAAATTTTCCCTTACTGTTCACCCATTGTTATGAATATGCAGGGCAGTTGTGTGGCAGACTTGAAATCTTCTCTTTCCCACTGGAACAGAGGACTTGCTTTCCTGAGTTATCTCTTTTTTTACTCAAGATTCCTTCTACCACCAGCAGCAAATCGTTTGCTCTGAATACAATGTATTATTTTTTAACTAAGTGAAGGATACTCTTTAAGGCTGGAAATAGAAGAGAAACTGGGAGTGTGTTTAGTAAAGAGTGAGTGGTTTTCTTTCTTTTCATCCTCTATCATCAGAAGTGTAGACAGCAATAATGTAATTTGGACACAAAGGAAAACTTTATATTCTGCTTTGTTTCTGTGGAAGTTACCAGTTCATTTGGCTGCAAATCCTGGTTGATCATATTAGAAATTTGGGGAGGGACCTTTCAAAGGGGGAGGAACCTTCATCCTATTGTGTCATAGGAGCACTGAAACATTCCTTTTCAAATGGCTTAATGAAGCATGGAAATGCAGGTAGATTCTCATCAGCAGTAGTTTGAAATGCAGTAGGAAATACTAGAAAGAACTGAGGTCAAACTGCCTGAGTGATTTCTCTCCTTGTGATCTTTGCGAAGATATGATGAAATAATCATTTTTTACAGGTAATTTTGGTTAGCATTAGTGAAGGAATAAGCTTAGGAATGTGAGCTGCCTTCTGTGCAAAGAATACTGAATACTGTGTACTTACAAACACTATTTGGAGATGCCTGAGAATGAAGGGCTTGCTGAAAATGTTTTCTATTCTCCATACTGTTGGGTTTTAAAGAAAAAACCATTCCCCCAAAAAAGTTTAAACATGTTCCCAGTGCACAGTGAGGTTGTTCCTGAGAACACAGGGGTCTGTGGCAGTGGGTGACGTGCGCTGGGGGCTTGGGGACCCTCAGGAGCACCCGAGCCTCTGCTGGCATTTCCTGACTCGTGGGCTTGGGTGTGCTGCCGGGAGCAGCTGTGCTGGACATGGCCACGATGCCAAAACCAAGCCATAGCTCCTTCACTGTGTCTTCCCTCCCTGTTGGATGGGGAAAATAATAAAAAATGAATCTGTGTTTGAAACTGTTCAATGCTGCCTTGGTCTGAATGGCAGAATGGTTTTCCAGGGAACTGGAAAAGCACACAAATCTCCAGGACTGCCTAATAACTTTGGGGTTTTCCCAAACTGGGCAGAAGTGATAAAAGAGACAGATTATCATCCTTGCCTGCTCGTGTTGGCAGCCAGCTCTGACTCTGCCCCACCACTCAGTTTCATTTCAGCGGTAGCTGGTCCATACAGAAGGAAAACACTGATACTAACGGGGTAGCCAGCAAAAGAAAAATCACCTAAATC
This sequence comes from Gymnorhina tibicen, assembly GCA_013399875.1. Lineage (NCBI taxonomy): Eukaryota > Metazoa > Chordata > Aves > Passeriformes > Artamidae > Gymnorhina > Gymnorhina tibicen. The sequence goes on from VXAZ01001259.1 coordinate 426,695, forward strand.
CTGTCACCCGACAGTACTGGAGCTGTGAGTATCGCTGAGGTGGCACTTGAAGCTTGCCTGGTAAAGCACAGGAAAAATTAAAACAAGTCCAAAGAACAGATTTGGGGTATGTCATAGAACCACAGAGTGTCCTGAGTTGGAAGGGACCCACAAGGATCATGGAGTTCAACTCCTGGCCCTGCACAGGGCTCCCCAGCAGTCCCACACATGCCTGAGAGCGTTGTCCAAAATGTGATATTTTCATGAACTTCTGTTGGCATTCCTCACAGGTGCTTAGTTTGGTGGAAACCATCATTTTGAGGATGTTAAAAAACAAGAATCTAATAACAGCTTACAGAAGTCTGCAGGTCTTAAAAATATATCGTTGGTTCCTGTGTTTCTTGTTCTTTGGTTTGTGTTAATTTTGGTGGGGTTTTATACATTATTGCCGTTAAATTCATGATACTGAAGCATCTTTTTAAGTTCGATATTCACCATCAGATTCAGGTTTCAGGTGAGAATGGGAGACAGGGAAGTGAAGGAGGGTATCAAATAGTTCTGTATTTTTCTAAAATTGCCCATGGAACAGAGGTTAATGCCCCAAAATAGGACATCCAGGGACATTGCTATTTTTATTGTTAATTGAGAAGAGATATTAAAATCAGAAACATGGAGTAAGCGTCCCACACAGCCTTATACATACATTCATTTTTTCTGCTGAAATTTCACCTTCATACCAATTTAATCAATTGAATGTGAAATATCACATTGGTGGGTGACTCCCAGAATTAAATAACACCCTTTTTTCCTTATGCCAGCAATAGGTGATGGTCTGGTGGGAACCCTGGTAGGGAGCTGTAAATTCTGTGACATGAAAAACGTAATGAAATGCTGCAAACGTTTGGGGGAGCAGCAGTTCCCATGGCATTATGCAGGATGGAGTGTGTAACTTGGGAAGCTCCACCATCCCATCTTGAGGGAGGAGAGCTCTTTCTCTGCCCCTCACATGCAAAGGCTCAATAATTGAAGTGTATGTTAATAGAATTTTAGAAAACCAGCTGGAATTGGTCCTGGCAGCCCACAAGGCAGAGCAGCCCTGCCGTGTCCTCGCTGGCTTTGCCTCACGTGGGCACAGCCACCGCGAGAGGTCTCCTGCCACCCTCGGTTCCCCGGGGCCGGGTGAAACAGTTTTGTACAGAAATAAGGGCTAGAATTTTTAAACCTCTTTTGAGGCTGGCTGAAAGAGCGTGGGATTTGGGTTAATCCTGCATTTAGTGAAGTTTATTTACTTTTATGCACAAGTTAACAGATACTTGAGTTCCTTTGGACAGGCGAGGGTGTTCATTTTCATTTGTTTAATGATGCTTCCTGCCTTCTTACAGAATGAGGTTATATTGAGGTAACTTTCCTCTCTGCCTCATATCAACCTTTTCTATTAATTTCCAAATATTCTGTCTTTAAAAAAACAAAAAACAAAAAAATCCCCCAACCCCCCAACAAAAGTATAAAAGGAGAAAAGAAATGAACCCAAAAGAAAGCCCCGAGGACCCTGCGGCACCCCTGTGCCTGTGTCCCCAGCTGCCCGGGGCCTGGCATTGGGCCGGGATGCTGCTGGCACGGGGAGAGCCGTGCCCTATAGCGACGCCTCTTGTATTTCTCTTTTTGTAGGTAAATTCGGTAAGGACGGGACTGGGGAGCAAGTGCACCGTGCCGGTGGCTTGCCCCGTGCCCTCGGGATTAGCTCCTGGAGCCGCACCGTCCCTGCCAGTGCCCGTGCCAGGGCCCGCGCTGGCGGGCGCGGTGACACCGTACGTGATGCCCCTCTGTCAGTACGGAGCCGTGTTCCCTTCGCCCGTGTACGGAGTGCCGTGGCCGGGGCCGGTGGCGCAGCCGGGGCTGGTCCGAGCGCCCGGCATCGTGCGGTTCTCGCCCCTGGGCAGGACCTGCCTGCGGATGTACCCGGTGCCGCTGCAGCGCCCGGCCCGGCCGCCCGGCCCGCGGCTGCGCATGACCTAGCGCGGGTGCCTTGCCACGGGGACCCTGCCAGGGGTGCCCTGCCACGGGGACCCTGCCAGGGGTGCCCTGCCACGGGGACCTTGCCACGGGAACCCTGCCAGGGGTGCCCTTGACGCGGGTGACCCTGTCAGCGGGTGGCCTTGCCGTGGGTGACCCCACCATGGGTCCCAGTGATTCTGACGCCGTCACATTGGAGTGTTTGCTCTGTAAATGCCACGATCCGTGTGGGACGAGGCGGGGCCCCGGCACAGCCATACCCTGCATCAGCAATCACTGTGAGGCGGCGTCACCACAGATCGTTTGTCCTTACGGCAATATCTGCTTCTGTTCCATTGCTGAAGACACTTTATTCCTTGTGTTCTGTTTCACTTGCGATCCTTAACATCATTGTACTTGAATTGATAATTAGCGAATTGTACTAACCCTGCAGGAGTTCAGTGCCTTGAATCTCAGCTTTCCAGTCCCAGCTGGAAAGAGATGTACAATTATTTGAAAGGTGTGTTTTATTTACAATCTGCTTGTGAGTTGGAGTTCTTTTTATTTGCAAAGATATCGCAGGTTTACAGTTGATGTTCCTCATCAGCTTCATTCTGCTGTAAATGCTTTTGTTTTTATTCACGGGTTGAATTTTCATTTCTGAAGCTTTTAGAAATAAGAATTGTGAGGTGAGGTTTGTTTGACACGTTTGTTTGATGCACTGATCGTAAAATTGTTGGTGTTTGTACAAGGAGTAGTGAAGTGCCGTTGTGATGTAGGAGCATTTACAGAGTGATCCAAGGAAGGTGTGTACAAGGACAGGGAACAGCTTCATGCAGCGCTGTCCGTTCTCCTTCCCAGCCTGTGGTGAAGTCATTGTAGATGGCGACTTAATTCTGTAACAGGCAGCAAATGCTGTTTTTCTCTGGATCAGCAGCACTCTGGATTTCATTTCCTTTCCCTATCTGGGCTTTTATAATTTAGTTAAATCACAAGCTCATGCATGTTCCATAAGTGAAGACAAGTAATGGAACTCTTGGTCGTAGGAGAAGGTATCTCCAGGTGGCTGTTGAGACCCGCGTGAGCAGAGCACGCGCACGTGTCCTGGCTCTGCTCGGCCGCTGAGGTTGAGGGTGATGTCTGGTCCCTGGTGTGCCAGCAGTGTTCATGATAAAACAGAATAAAAATGTGAAGCTGTTCTTTCTCATATCTGACACTTCGGGTTTGGAGTCTCACCGCCTTCTGTTTGGAATTTTTTATTTATTTATTTATTTATTTATTTTTATTTTTACCGAAATTTGCGCTCCAGGTGGCACGGACACCTCTCTCCTGTTTGAAAGTTGCTTTTTGCCCATTTTACTGTGCATAGAGCCTCCACCTGCACCTCAGTGTAAAGGCACAAGGTAACCACTAGAGCTGGTGTGCTGATGGTAAGTCTCCTTCCCTCCCAGAGCGCCACGGGCAGCGTTACAGGCACAGGACCTGGGTGCAGCCACCCCCAAAGGTGCTGCGACAACGTTTTGTAACCCTCTGCTGAGGGGCAGAGACGTCCTGTGCTGCCAAGCTGTGAATTGTATAGTTCTGTTGTACTTCGAGCATTATACCTGTCTAAATTATTTTGTTTGTACCCTTTGAATATATTATTCCATCAATTCAGTTAGAATTGAATTTTATAGACAATTATGCAGAGTCTTCTGCCTGGGCAAAATACTTACTGCAGTAAGAGATTTCTGTTCTCTGTACCATGTATCTTTAATTTGTTTGGGTTTTTTAGATTCATGTCTGTATGCTTCATGAGCAAACATGGAAAATATGTTCTCACACCGGGTTCCCTTCGGCTCGCACTGAATCCTACAGTTTATGTCGCTATTGCCTGTATAGTCCATCCCTTGTATACTGACAAAGTCAGTGGCACTAAAAGCCCCGAGAAATTGTATAGATTAAAAAGAAAAATAAACATTTTGTGCTTGAAAATGGTGTGAAAAACCCAGTGTTTTTCTAAAATGTAGAACAGTGTCAATTTCTAGCTCTTCCAGGTGATTCTGCGTTTGTTTTCCAGACTGACTCTTGTCCCTTGGTTGTGTAGCAGGAGTAGATGCCTCCGCCAGTTGGGTGCTCCCCACAGCGGCGCCCCGGGGGTGCGAGCTGGCACCTCACGGGCACCGTGCCCCGAGCCCTGCCCGTGCTGCTGCAGAGCAGGGGGGCTGCAGCCTCAGCCGGGCTCCTCCGAGCGGCTGGCTGCCTCAGCGCTGCGCGTGGTGCGCGTGAGGATGCTCAGCGTGGTAGGTGGGAAGGAGGGCCCTGAACTTTGTCTCTCCTGAGCTGCAAAGCACTAGGGAAGCCCTTCTGAAGGATGCTGGCATCGTTCACGTGTGAGGAAGCTCGGTCCCGCTGCCAGCACCCTCCTGGTGGTCACCATCGTTGGGTTAGGCTGCAGGAGGGATGAGAGAAGGGCGTGCAGGTGTGACACTCCTGCTTCTGTCTCTCCGTGTGGCTTTGCTGTCTGTGCTACGTTTGTCGGGAAGTCTCTGCCCCACCGTGGCTGCGTTGCATGGCTGTGCTCCCGGGAGAGGCGGGGGTGGCTGGGGAGCAGGGCATGGACGCAGCTTCCAGGGCCTCGGTGGGCGTGCACCTGCCTGTTGCACTGGGGCCAAGCAGGAGCTCAGAATGTGTTGCTGGCATTGTTGTACTCGTGATTTTTAATTTCCTGATGGCCCTCTTGGCTGCAGCTCTTCTGGCTGTTCACTTCAAGCCATGTTTTTTTTGCCCTCAGTTGTGAGGATTGTGTCACAGGGTGCTTTGACCTCAGTGGCAATTTAGCAAATGACACGAGATTAAGTAAATGGAGCAACTTCTTGAGCAAAAGGTGAGCCAAGGAGTAAGAGGGAACTGAGGGGTCCATGCTGCACCATCAGAGCAGGAAAACTGCACCCAAAAAGATCCCCTACAGATCCCAGAACTGAACTCATTTTATTCCTGACTCTGCATATTGCTTCAATGCGCAGCAAATGGGTCAAACCTGCTGGTAGAATTCCTGGCCTTGCTGGTTCCAGTCCTGCGTGTCCTGTAGCTCTGCCATCACCGGCACCCCCAGCCAGCACTGGGCTGCAAGCACGCGTGGGAAGTCAGCACAGATGCTCAGCTTTCAATACCAGGTTTCAATGAGGGAGCTCGCAGATCTGATCAGACCCTGATTTTCAGTCTTTCAGTTACAGAAGTTTAATACAAATCTGGAAAGAATGTTTTAACCCCCAAAGTCACTCACCTAGTAGTGGGAAAGTTTTGAAGTTTTCAGTTTGGGAAGTTGGGAAAATAGTTGAAGTTTGCCTGTGTGCCATTCATTTGGCTTTCTGATGGCCTTGTGTCGTGATGGAGTATCTTAATGCACAACCACATCCTGCTTTCCCACTGCATTCCCAGCTTGCTTGGAGTAAGACTGGACATGGAGAGGAGCTGCTGCTACTGGCACTGCTCATCTGCCACAAGGATGCAAAGCTGGGCACTGGAGATGGCAGGGAGAAACAGTGCAGTGGTTTAAGGCTCTTTTGCAAACCTGGATTCAACCTCCTTGGCACATATTTCACTCAAAAGAATGATGCAGCACTGTCCCTTGCAGTTTGTTTACCTGTTTACCTCTGGTCTCCATTCCACAATTTTAAAGAAGGAATTTTTTAAAAATTCCTGTAAAAAAGAAAAAAAATTCTTTAAAAAGTTCATTTAAAGAGGAAATATTGGCCAGAGAAGCTGTGGTTGCCCCATCAGTGGAAGTATTCAAGGCCAGGTTGGATGGGGCTTGGAGCAACCTGGGGTGGTGGAAGGTGTCCCTGCCTGTGGCAGGGGGTGGAATGGGATGGGCTTTAAGGTCCCTTTCAACTCAAACCGTTCTGGGACTCCGTGATTACCTAACCATGTCTCCACACTGCTCCGTCCTTGCCTGCTACTTTTCTCTGAAATACTTGACATTAGCTGTGATCAAAGGCACGACAAGGGCCTGAATGGGTGAGAGGTGGCAGTCTGTGTTCCCACAGAGATCCTCATGCTGGGGAACAGGGTGCTAAGGGACAGGATTCCTGGAGGGAGCTCTTCCTCCAGGGGCAGGTTTTGTTGTTTGGGGTTTGTGGAAGGAAATCATTAATACTCTGAATCATTAGTTTAACTTGGCTTTGCCAATGGCAGCTCTTTCCCTTCAAGCATTTTTAGTGATCCCAGTGCATTACTGTCAGGTCTGGGAACATGCAGAATTTTTCCAGAGAAGCCCCGTGGATGCTCTGTGGGTCCATGTCTATTTTGTTCAGTTTGCGCGTGTCTGAGCAGGAAAAACATCTGTCCTCACACGTGCCTTGGGAGCTGGCTTTGGAGACTTTGGAAAGTCTCCCTTCTGAAATTTATATGACCTCAGTGTTGCTTTCCCTGTCATCCCCACTCTCCCCACCACCCCCACTGCAATGAAGGAAAGGGTTCAAGGCTTTTGGAGTGAGACTGATGTTACTCACCAGATATTAGCTATTATGGCAAAAGCTTGCCTTGTTTCCTGCCTTGCTGCACGCCGGTTCCCCCCACGTGTTCCACGGATGCTGTTGGAAGTGCTGGCTCAGAGACAGTCACCCATGAAATAGTTTCTGACTGTGTGTAATGTACAGTAAGGTTTCCTTGCCCTCTCCAGTTCCTCGTCTGCCCCCCTCTGTCCCCGGCTTCTGGTGGTTCCTGTGGGGAAGTGTGGGCACGGTGTCTCTGCAGAGCTCACACGCTCTTGTTGTCATGGATAGATGAAAGTCTGATAGGGGATTGAATTTATAAAGCAGCAAAACATGATTGTGTGTTATTTCTGGCTATGGTTATTTATCATGGATTGAGTCCTTGAGGAACACCTCAGTGATTTGTGGTGTCAGGCTGTGCCTGGCTGGTGCTTGGGCAGACTCAGCTTCAGTGGAGTTGTCTGATGTGTTGATCTCTGTTGTTATTTTATCCCTGACAGTCATTTTTCCTGTCTGTATACTTCAGAAATGAACCAGCTTGTTGATCTGATGGGAATTGTGCTGTGACTCAAACGTGTCGGTGCCTTTTGGCAGGGACAACACTTCTGGCTGTGGAGTGATCCCTGTAGATCAGCAGGACAGGGATGCTCCAGCCCTGACCGTGCTGCTGCTTTTATGAATGCAGCTGAGCTCCAGAAGTGCAATGTAATGAGACAGATTTTAGGAGCTGTCAGGTTACAAATTTTGCTTTATGAAGGAATTTGTTGCTCAGAGGAGTTTGGATGTGCTGCGCTGCTGACGTTGGCTGTGTCAGCACGGAGATCACTCACACCTGATTCAGCTGGAAGTCAGGCTTGGACCAGGAGGTGGCTGCTGTTGGGAATGATGTGGTCCTCTCCACTCCCTTCTCAGGGGTAGTTGTGTGCTATCAAGGCTATTGCTGCATATGCTTGGATCTATATTTGGTTATTAAACTTCTCCCCTGATATAATTTTCTCATGAGGAGTTTAGGGTCTGCATGGGTTGAGCCTTCAGTCTGACACACAAAGCCTCAGGAAGCTTTAGGGCTCCCTTGGTCATGGTGGAGGAGCTGTCCATAGACAATGCCCCACGATTTGATAAAGTATCTGCTGTAACAGCCAAAGTCCTGTGAGAAGCTCTTGGTTTTTCCAAATCTGGTGAGCAAGGAGCACTTGGATGAATTTCTTGTGCAACAGGATGAATGCATGGTGGATATTGAGCACATTGTTGTAGTCACAAGGTGGAGGGAAAAGTTAGGATTATTTTTTTCCCCTCAGAGAGGAGCACATCCTTACACTTCGCCTTTCATTATTGAGCGCCAGCTATGCCAATGTGGCTTTCGAAGACCTGGGCATGGTGAGAGCCTCTCCAGCCACTCTTCAGGGGACTTCTTTGGGCCTGTTGCAGTTTTTGTGAGGTATTCAGGGCTCTGATGCCTTGTAAAAATTTAGGAGATTTAGAAAGAAATAGCCAGCTGCCAGTCCTTTTCAAATGGGGATTCTCCAGGTCTGACATAAAATAGCCCCAAAAAGCATTTACTCTTGTGTTGTCTTTTTCAATGACTTTGCAAATAAGGTAAGAACTTCCTCAGCATGTCTAGTTTGTTTATGAGACTGGACAGTCTGAATGCAGTATCTCTGTCCCCGTTAGGCAGCAGCTGCAGGGTGTGCCATGACTGCCTTTGCCCACAGTTCTGTGTCACCGAGCAGACGCCGGGGTACCCGCGCTGCCCGACCTCTCCAGCTCTGCTGGCTCAGGCTGACTGTGGAGTAAGAAGTGAGGAGGCTGCCCGTGCTGAGCACCTGTGGGGGTTTGTTTGAGGAGCCAGGTGTGCCTGGGGAGCTGGCTCTGCTCTGGGTGTTGTGGCTGGCCCACTGCTGCCAGATGTTTTGTCCCAGCTACCCGGAGATAGTTAATTTTGTCCTGTTCTGCCGGATGAAACTCCGTGCCAGATCTGGTTATCCACAGTGAGCAGGGAGTGCAGGAGTGAGAAAGCCGGGGTTGCGTTTCACAAACGCAAAGCCCAAACCACAGAGACCCAGCGGGAGCTGTGCCGGACCCGGGCAGCGTCTGCACCGAGCGCTGTCCCCCAGCATCCCCCGCCTTCCCCGCTGCTCCAGGGACTCCCTGCATGTGCTCCGAGCGCATCCCAACGCCGGCTGCTCCGTCACACCCGCAGCGTGCATGTGTCTGTGTGCGGAGCGGTGCCCGGGGTGCACGTCCCCGCCAGCACGGCCCAGCACCGCCAGTGCCCCGTGTGCCGCGGGCTGGGGGACGCGAGGTGACACCCAGCGCCGCTGCTGCTTCGCTCGTGTGCTGCTCTCGGCACCCTCCTTGCCTTTTATCCTGCTCCGGCCCTCGCTGTGCCCTCCCGTGTGTGTCCGAGCCCCTTGCCCCGCGGTCTGCTCCCGTGGCAGGCGGATGGGTCCCCTCCCTGCCCGGGTGGGGCGCGGCATCCCCGCTGCCCGGCTGCAGGCAGCTTCCAACCCAAACCCTTCTGGGATCCGTGATCCGTGACCCGAGGCTTGGCTCGTCTCCGTCGGACAGGGGAGCCAAGCTGCGGGCGTGGGGAGCACGACCTGCCCTGGCAGCCCCACCATCCTCCGACACCTCCGCACATCCATCTCCCCTCCTCCCTCAGCGGCAGGGCCCGATAAACCGAGCCCAACGCTGGGTGTCTCTGCTGGCTCTTTCCACCCCTGCCTCCTGGGAGCCCGGCTCTTCCCCCACGGGAATCAGAGCTGCGGTCCGAGGGCCCTGCGAGCTGCCGAGGTTCTGGTTTGCACACCTGAGCTCTCAGCACGACAGCCCCCCTCTGCCTCTGTTTCCTTGTGGGACCGGGAGCACGCCCTGGCAGCAGCACCTCCCACACAGTTGGGGTCCACCAGCTCACACGGCCCTTTTGGGTTTGGTTTGGGTTTTCCTCGATGTGGAATCCATATATGGATTTTTTTCTTTTAGATTCTGAAAATGAGACCATCAGCGACTGACACGTGGCCCCCACAGCTACGGTGCCAAGCGCGAGGCCCCGCCACGGCTAAGGAGGAGGAAGAGGAAGATGGGAAATGATTTATCGTGTGTGAGGAATTCTGTGCCGTTCTGGTCCATTCAACGCAATTTTGTAACTTCTTTCTAATCATTTTTTTATTTATAGTTGGAAATACAAAAATGTTATGCAATAAAAAATAAAGGAGAATTATTTTGGGGGAAAAGGATTTTGTTCCAAATTGTTCCCTTCTGTTGTGAGCCAGGTTTCCGTGAGCAGCAGATGGAGAAGAGGGAGGAGGAGGAAGAGGAGGAGGCACTCCTTCAAATGCTTTTTGTTTCACACAGTTAATTGTCATTTAAGCAATTTTCCAAGCGAAAAAACTAGGCACACATACAAGAAAGATAAGTTCCAGTTCCATTTAAATTTCTCACTGTTCTTTTTTAAAGATGAGATTCTATTTTAAATCCACTTAAATCAAGTAAAAAACCTCCGGATCCTGCACCGGAGAATGAGTCTGCTTGTCACTTCCCTTTTTACCTCTCTCTTTTTCTCATAGACCGGCCACATTTTCTTGTCAGACTTAAATACAGTCTCGAGTCACTGCTGATTTTAAATGTAAGACTGAAATCCTTCCACAGATGAGTGGGTAATTGGAGCCATTTTTAAGACTCTAAAGTGCCTTCAATGATCTAAACCGATGCAGTGGGGGTTTCAGCTGTCTCCTGGACCGAGGCAATGGATAGAGTAGTTTGTAGCAATAATCTCACGAGCAATCATTTATCGAAGGACTGCTCACCTGGTTTTTAGAAAGCTGGGTTAGCATTGTCCTAAGGAGTGGGAAAATGCTGCTCCTGCTGTTACATCTGGGCCCAAAGTCTCTGCACCCACGGGCCTCCCTTGCTGCTCCTGCATTCCCAGCCCAGGCTGTTCTCACCCTCTCACTCTTGTTTTTGATACCAGAGCCACAGGAACCTCCACCTGCCCGTCAGCCCCTCGGTACCACCCTCCCTCGCAGCTGGAGCCTGGCGTTCTTTTTCGTTGTTATCTGCCATGTCTGTCTCTTCCAAATCTTGGTTCTAAATAATAAATCTTATTTTGATGCTGTTGTTCCCTATTTCCTTTCCACCTCGGCCCCTCCTGTCCACCAGCGGGGGTGAGGAGAGTGCAGGTGGAGGTACACGTAAAGCTCGAGAACTGTTCAAACTCTTGGTTAATTCAGAGTTTTTAAGCCCCAGGGCCAAAATATACACATTTATGTTAATTTTCTGCTTCTCTGGGGTGCCTCCTGCCCTGTCCTCTTCCAAGGAAATGGGAGGGATCACCTGCACAGGAGCAGTGAGCGGGTAAGTGGTAAAGGCTAAATCATTGCTGGCCTTGGGCTTCTCTGCTCCCAGGAGGGACCAGCGCCCTGTCCCTTCCCTAGCTGGGGGGAGAAGGGGATCCAGGCGCGGGGCACCTTCCTGCTTCTCTTCTGGTTGTTCTCTTTCCTGGCTGGGGATGCAGCTCCCTGCTGGCTGGGTGTGGGGACAGGGTGGCATCCCCGGTGTGCTTCTCCGGGGATGAGCCACCATCCCAGTGATCGCAGAAAGAAAGCACTGTGCCCTCATCTCAGATTTTTATTCCCAAGTTTAAAAGATGGTTTTCTCCAGGGAAATCCCTTGCAGGGTCTGCTTGGGTCCAGGACTTCCTTCATCAGTTGTTCTGAACCTCCTCACTGCTCCTACAGACACCTGAGCTCCTCCACAGCCACAGGGAACCAAGGGGGCTCTGACTCCAGATAAGCATTTTATAAATATTTGATTAATATTCAGATTAAAAATAAGGATTAGTTATCAGGATTAAAGCTCAGGAGTGGAAGCTGCAGCAAGCCCTGGCTGGTGGCTGCTCCCCACGTCTGCCCAGCCCACCTGGCTCTGGATAATCTCTCTCTGAAGGGCTGCTCCCTCTGGGAGGGTACCCATGTGTTTGCTGCTTGCTCAACAGTTTGGAGCTGCCGAGGGTCCTTGAGCTCCTCTGGGATGAACCCCTGAATGGGATCCTCTAATTCATCCCATGATTCTGTGAGGGGGAACGGGTTTAAACTAAAAAAGGAGAGATTTAGATTAGATATTAAGAAGAAATTGTTCCCTGTGAGGGTGGTGAGGCCCTGGCACAGGGTGCCCAGAGCAGCTGGGGCTGCCCCTGGATCCCTGGCAGTGCCCAAGGCCAGGCTGGACACTGGGGCTTGGAGCAGCCTGGGACAGTGGGAGGTGTCCCTGCCCATGGCAGGGGGTTGGAAAAGAATGGCTGGTAAAGTCCCTTTCAACCCAAACCCTTCTAGGATCCTGTGGTCCCAGTGTTTCATCCCAGCCTCCCTGCTGGAGCACCAGGGACATGAGTGTTGGGGGTTTATGGCAGCTGGCAAAGGGAAGAATGGAGAAAATTACAGGAGGAAAAGGGATTATTTTGGTTGAGAACTATTACAAACAGCATTAAAGTTTATGGAAGAATTCTACTTTTTTCCCCCATGGAGCAGGACAGTTGTTATTACTGAAGTAGTAAGTAAAATCACTTGATGTATTAGAAAATGTATGTGTGTTTGGAAAGAAAGACATTTTAATTTGGCAAAAAAAAAAATTCTGTGGCAACGGAAGGAAATCCCTGCAAATGTTGAAAGTGTAGCTTAGTTCCCTGTGACTTCAGGGGCTGCTGAAGCAGTGAAGGGTTGGCTGATTTTGAGGAAGATTGGAAAGGTTTCAAATCCCCTCTGGATTTGTACAGTTTCTGTAAGACTTTAGAGAATGTTTAAATGGTTTATTTTCTGTGCAGGTTCTCAGTGCTTTAGTGGTCTGAGCAGGAGAATATCTGGAAAGTAAAAGGAGGAATAAATTCGGTGAGAGACTGATGTGACACTTGGGGGCATGTGGAGATGTTTGAGGCTGCTGGATGCTTAACAAGGATTCCAGGGGCTTGGAACAGTCATGGAAATGCAGAACCAGTTAAAAATGTCAAGCATAGCAACATCATTGTCAAATATTTGCTGATGGCACATGAGCTGCTGGACCCACCGGTGTGTGTGCTTTGGGAGAGGGATGGCAGGGGGGCTCCACAGGGCTGTGCAGCCCTCAACATTTTGTCTGGGGGGGCTTTGGAAGGTAACCCGTGTTTGGTATCCTTGTTAAATCAGAGCATGCATTGTTTTTTTTTAAAACCCCGTAAGCTGGCGCCAGTGGAGCTCTGCATTGCTGTGCTGCCTATTGGTGGCAGAATGCACCTTCCGTATCGTGCCCAGCGCCGGCTGGCGCTGCAGGGACGGGAGAAGGCATCTGGAAGGAGACACCCTCCTCCCAACACCCTCCCTGTGGGTTTGCTCTCACACGTGCAAAGCGATGAACACCCTGAAAATCTCTGGCAGTGGCCCATCTGCTCTTGCAGTAGGATTCTAGGAGCATATTTCTGTATTTATTTTATATTTATTCAACACTGAGAGATGATATGAAGAAGCTGGCAATTAGCAATGCAGAAAGAAAAATATTTCTGTTTACTGATGAGCATATACAAGTAAAGGGACATACATCTTGCAGAGTTCAGCACTTGGAGACTTTCATTTGTCCTTTTCCTTCTATTTCCTTCCACCTACTGGAAGGGGTCCCTGCCCATGGCAGGGGATTGGAATTAGAAGAGCTTTAAGGTCACTTCCAACCCAAACTATTCTGTGATTGTATGATTATGCTTCACTGTTTTCTACCACCTCTTATTACAAAAGCAGACAAGGAAAATTGTTCAGAAATCACCTGCCTGGATGGTTTCTCCATGGGAAAACACAACTGCTGCAAAGCAAACCCAAATGCTCCACTTCAGCTTGAGCTGAGACTGTGAGCAGATTTCCTGTGTGCAGCTGCAGCTGAGTTAGAAGTGCCCAGATGAGGCCGTGGCCCCTGTCCCAGAGGCGTGGGACCCTCTCGGAGCCTGGCGTGGCTCTCCATCCCTTTTCAATAAGCTCTGAGATGCTTCATTACCTCTGTACCTGGGTGCTTCACCTGCATTCACACGCGTGCGGAGTTGGTCCTGTTGGGAAAATGCCTCAATTCCGTGTCTTTCTCACAGCACTGTTTATTTTCTTTATTTAATCTCTCTGGGTAAACGTTTGCTGTGCTCAGTATCGGGAGCTCAGGCCACGGTGACAAACGCAGCGTCCCCAGGAGTGAGGGCCCTGTGCAGGGCAGGCGGGGCTGTGCTGGCACCAGTGGGTGAGGGGTGGGGGGCTCAGCTGGGCCAGGGGGTCCCTGCTGGGCGCTCCTGGGGGGACAGCCTGAGATGATGTTTTCCAGATGAAAAAGCAAAGGCCCCCCTTTCTCTTTCCCCCGCTCCCCGTTCTGCAAAGCTGGAGCATCCCAGGGGGCTGTGCCCACCCTGTGGGAAGGGTCACTGGGAGCTGGGGCTGCTCGATGGGGGCACCAGGGCAGAAAAGGGTGCTCTGGGCTGAGGGGTGCACACCTGCACACCCTGCAACCGTGTCATCCCTGTGGCGGCCAACTCATGGCTGAGCCTGTCTCTCACCAGGGAGTGAGCCAGAGGGAAGGGCTGGGAGCAAACATGAAATTTTTTTATTGTCCTTTTTAATCAGATCTGGGACAAAATCCTCAAGATGTGGGCTGGAGCCTGGAGAACTGCCCCGTGCCAGGCCAGGCTGGGAGCTTGGGGCAGGCAGGGGCGCAGGTCTCTGTTACTGGCCTGTGACTATTCAAATCTCTGTTTTTAAAGAAACCTCTGTGCTACATCCTGGCTTCAGAAGATATTGCTGTTACCAGCAGCTCATGAAACGACACGGACATGTGTGAGCTGCCCAAACCCCTTCCCAAATTCTGATTTCTGCAGAGGACTCGAACGGGAGCGTTAGGCACAGCAGCTGCAGGGTGGGTTTTCCAGGGTGGGTTTTTCCACGCACACCGAATGCCTGATGGGCCGGAGGTGGCTTTCTGTGGCAGCAGCCCTCTCGGCGCTTTGTCATGGTGATCAGCAATGCTTTGCTGTTGTCATGGCTGCGGGGTTACTACTGAAGCCAAAGCACTGCACAGCCCCTTTATTCATAGTTTCAGTGTATAAACTAATTAAGTCAACTGAAAGCAGCAGTCTGTTCCCCGCGCCTTGTTTTTCTATATGCGGGATCAGATAGACCTGATTCCTGCCGTCCTCCAAAATATCCAGTCTGACTCCGTTTCACCCCCTCGGCTGAGTTTTGTACCTTAACACCAAGCAAAGTTCTCTGATTATTTAATTGCCCAGAAACCTCCTTGCAAAATTGAAAAGGTCTCTGGAAAATGTCTTTTGAGCTGCTAAGACGAGGCTGAGGGCCAGCGTGTTGCAGCCGTGCTGCATTCCTTATCACCGCTTTACTCGGGGCAGGAACCCAGTCACTATGTTTAGTTTCTGAGTTTATGCATTGCTGGGTAAAAAAAATGGTGGCAAAATGCCCGGGGGGAGGATCTCAGCCTCGCTCCTCGCTCCTGCCCCCAGCCCGGGAGTGTGGGAGGATGGAGAAGGACAACCCCGCGTGGCACCAGCTGCAGCTGGCGGACACAGTGTTCCCTCCGGCCGGGAGAAGGTCGGCTGCACGGTGACACACAGCTCATTTTTTATTAAAACTTAATATAAGCGGAGGCTCTGTGCGAGCCCCGGGAGCGAAGGAAGGAACCCATCACCTGCGCGAGGCGGCAGCGGTGGCGCCGGCGGGAGAGGGCCTGGGAGATTTGGTGTCCCCGCTTGGTGTCCTGGTCACTGCTCAGCTCACGAGCGAAGTAAACCCAGAGAGGGACCCTAAAGTCCTCCTACCCCTGTGTGAGTGTTGCTGTGGTGTCTCCCCAGGAGGACAGGCTCACTGTGGCACGCAGCCCTGGGAGGGCAGTGCCAGGGGGGCAGCCCCTCACCGCCCTCCCGTGAAGGGCAGCAGCGATGCAGGAGATGCAGGTGCCACTGGATCTTCTCAGGGCACAAAGGGAGCTGGAGTTTGCACGCTTGTCCCACACGGAGCTGTTGGCCGTGGCCAGCACAGTGTCCGGGGAACACGTGCCCCTCCCAACTCTTTGCTGCCCCACAAAAATGCAACAATAATTGCTTTGGTTGCTTTCTTAGCAAGTATTTTTACTGTTAATCTCATTTTGACAGAATATTTGTGGGGAGTAAACAAAATGGAGGCCCAAATATAACAAATCTATGAGTGGGAGATGATCCTCCCTAGCTCCAGCCCCTGCTTGGGGGCTTTTATGGTGCCGAATGCACCAGCTGGAGCTCCTGCCTGTCCAGATGCCACAGGTTCACTGCCGGCATCGTCCTGGTACAGCAGGTGTGTGAGATTTGGGTCAGGGGCAGAGAGAGGGGTGGGAGGAGGCACCCCCGGGTGGTGCGGGGCCGTGTCCGCCCAGAGCCCAGAACGTGTGGGGACTCACCGCGGGACACGTGCTCGGCCACGTGACACTGCGGGACACGTGCTCGGTCACGTGACACTGCGGGACACGTGCTGGGCGTCGGGGGACAGCGTGGGACACGTGCTCGGTCAGGTGACACTGCGGGACACGTGCTGGGCGTCGGGGGACAGCGTGGGACACGTGCTCGGTCAGGTGACACTATAGGCACGTGCTCAGTCAGGTGACACTGCGGGACACGTGCTCAGGCAGGTGACACTGCGGGACACGTGCTCAGGCAGGTGACACTGCGGGACACGTGCTCAGGCAGGTGACACTGCGGGACACGTGCTCAGGCAGGTGACACTGCGGGACACGTGCTCAGGCAGGTGACACTGCGGGACACGTGCTCAGGCAGGTGACACTGCGGGACACGTGCTCAGGCAGGTGACACTGCGGGACACGTGCTCGGTGTCGGGGACAGCGCGGGACAGTGACAGCCCAGGGTGTGGGTGTTGTCCCACTCGGGACAGTTACAGCCCAGGGTGCTGTCCCACTCGGGACAGTGACAGCCCAGGGTGTGGGTGCTGTCCCGCTCGGGACAGTGACAGCCCAGGGTGTGGGTGCTGCCCCGCTCGGGACAGTCACAGCCCAGGGTGTGGGTGCTGTCCCGCTCGGGACAGTCACAGCCCAGGGTGCTTTCCCGCTCGCTGCCTGGCGCTGCCCGGGCCCGCAGGCGTTCGCTCCTGCCGAGGGTGGTTGAACAGCCCGGGAGCAGAGCGTGCTCACCCAGAGGATCCCGGTAATTATATATTCACCCTCTTTCCACAGTGCAGAAATAAAGTCACAGGTTGATATTTCGTTTGTTAAAGTACATATATTTTTGTAATAAAATTCCACGTAGCACTACAGAGGAGATAGCACATCACAAACTGTCCAGCTGGCCTGTGGATTTCCTTGGTGCCGTTAGCAGCCTCAGAGCTGGTTAAACAATCTGTTTCTGCTGGGTCTGTCACAGCCATAGCACCTTGGTGGCCTCTCAGGTGAACACCCTGCACTCTCCAGGCCATTGTCCTTTCTTGCTGTTACACAGTACAAGCCCAGAATATTTAAAGCATGTTTTGTATCACATCAGGCTGCTCTAGAAAGAGCTCTTCACTGATTGTAAAGTAATTATGGAGGACAAGTTTCACTCAGTCCCAAAATAGCCTGGCATCAAATTTTCAGCTGAAATAAACTGCTGTCTTGCCATTGCCCTGGGCACAAACCGACCAGGACGGAGAAGCAGCAGGTCTGATCCCAAGTGTGAGCTGTCAGTGTGGCAGAAGAGCTCGGTCATAAAGCTAATGGTGACTTAGACTAATTTATTTTATTTCATTTAATTTTATGTTATGTTGTTTCATCTTACTCTATTGTTTTAATTTTATTTTAGAAACTGCTGTGAAGGATGAGATTAGTGGGGCCTCTCAGAATATCCAGGTCAAAGTAGTTAATTATTTAAACCAAAGACAGAGCTTTCTTCTGAGCCCTTTTAGGTTAGTGGTGAAAAATAACCTCTGGTTGAATGCTGGGAAAGCAGGAGATGAAGATCATGATTTAGCACTGCGGATGTTCTGGACAAGGATGACCTGCTCCTTTGTGCCTGCACAGCAGCAGGCACAGGACCGCCTGTGTGGGGCAATGTGAGTAAACATTAATAATAAAACCAGAGTAGTCCTTGTTCAAGCAGCACAACTCTAGCAGGAGAAGACTGGCAGAGAGATCAGCCCACACTTCTTGTTCAGATTTGAGCCCTATTTAGGCAGTGAGGGTTTCTGCCTACTGATCTTGATTTCTATTCTGGGAAAAGCTGCTTTTCTGATATGTATCCTGATACAAGTTCTCCTTGATAGCCCATATGATCATCAGTGGAATCAAGTACCTGGTGGATGCTGTAAATACAGGGATGGACCTGTAGTCGCCGCCCTTTAGGCATAACTTTGCCAAGTTTCAGTGGTTACTGGACTCTTGGACTCTGTTGTAGGTCAGGATGCTGCTGGCTGAGCTGTCCTCAGAGCTGCAGCCTGTTCACTGTTGCTCCTCCAATTCTGAGGAACCGCAGTGGCTCAAGGAGAAAGGAGTGCTGGGACAAGGGGCTTTACAAAGAAAACTGGGATTAAAGGATGGAGGTCGACCGTTGCCATCAATAGTTTAAAAGGCTTTCAGCTGGTGGTAGAGGAAGAAGGCAGGCACAGGTAATAGCTGGGTTTCCAGCTCTTTCTGAAGGGGGCCTAGAGAGGGATGAGGATGAAGACATCTCAATAAATCATGTAAAAGGAAAGGCACCTCTGTGAGAAAGGGGCAGAGGAAGCAGCATCAGCAAGGGTGGCTGCAGCTGGTGCTGGGCAAGGAGAGAGAGGGGGACAGGACCTCTTCAGAGTGAATCCAAGAGTTCAGTCACTTCACATCTTTCTGTGCTCTGAGAATTTTTACTGGGTAACAGTCCTCCAACTTTTTAAATGTTTTTTCAATTTTAATGATATTTTAATGTCAAACCAAGTAACCCGTGAACAGCATCATGTTGCTTGAAGTCAAGCACATGAATGCTGTAAACGACAAAGCAAAGTGGAAGACTAAGAGAATGAGAGAGTACGACTGTGACGACAATTTGGGATGTCAGGATTATCACGTGTGATGGCTGGGTAAAACACAAACTATGGTTTCTGTTAATTTAGTTAAAGCCATTTGTTTTTTTCAGATATTCTCTCAAAATCTTTCACCTTCTCTCAGTGCCAGAGCTGACCCTTGTTGACTAAGATATCTTTCACTGAATAGGTTTGTATCCAAAAAAACCCACTCCTTTTCCTTCAGTGAAGAAAATAGCATGAATCATGTTTTTCCAATGTTAAATAGGTTTTTTATTTCTATAGGCAGGAAGAGAGTGCTTCTCAGTAGTACTACAATTGACTAAAATAAACTACTGGCTACTCAGCAGGTCAAAGGATACCTGTGATTAGCATTTAATCAACAAGGGGATACAGGCCTAGTATCACCCTGTCATGAAATAATGAGGGTTTTTCCTAGCCCAGAAAATGCTTCTCATTACCATTAGGGGCAACAGAAAAGTGCGTGTGATGCTAAGGATTTGTTCTCAAGTTCTGAGATCAGCATGCTGCTGTAGCAAAACCTAATCTCTTGAATTCCTAATAATGCAAAGCTTTTCCCAGAAAAAAAAATGCATAATACATGAAGAATGATAGAGCTGATGATAGAAGAATTGATGATAGAAGAATGATAATTGGAACGTCTCAGAGTTAAAGGCCATGCAAAGATCTTGCATTAGATCCACGTGATGTGGATGATTTAGATGACAGTGTCTGTGCTATAAACCGAAGGCAACGCCAGACATCCCTGATATTGACGGGACTGCAAGTCCAGAGTGCCTGCATTCGTGACTGGATCATCCACAGGAGGTAACAGGCAATCTGCAAAACTGAGAGTTGCAAATGGATTCCCACTATTAGAAAAGGAAGTGCAGGTAGCTGGGAAATACCTTTACTTACTTTGTAAACCTGAATTTTAAATCAACTGTCCCCAGAGTCATGGGGTAAATCAGGCTATCCCGATCTGGTTTTGATCCAATATGTGATTTCATATCAACAAACAGCATGTTGGTACTAGTGGGAATGATTTCCCACGTTCACTGGCGTGTCAGCGCTGCAGAACAGGCTCCGGTGACTGATGCTCTGAGAGACCCAAATAACCAGTATGCTGCCACCAACAACCAAAGCGTGTGCACAGAGGAAAGGACTAAAATTCCCAGGAGAAGAACTGGCAGGGAAAGAAAATCTCATTTTCTGTTTTCCATTTATAGCCTAAAATAGCCTGTCTGCTATACCTGTTTTTTGGAAAAACAGTGATTATGAAGACTCTGGTGGTATTTACTTCCCAGCAGTGTTGCAGCACTCATGGGGTACTTTGAGTTGCAAATTCTGCCTGGCAGAAACTCAGTGGAGTTAATCATATGTAGCAAATTAAACAAATAAAAAAAAGCTGGTGGGCTTAGGAGGACCTGCAGCAGCTGAATGTTTTCTTACCCTTTCTAGGCAAACTTTCCCAAATTGCAGGGAGGGTGAAGACAAAGGGCAGTGGTGGGTTTTGTATACAGGATCAAACAATCTATATATGTATCTGCAGTTCATAGACTGAAGCAGGCTGAGAAATTTGTCTATATTCTTACAAGAGTCAGAATTAAAGCTCTTCTGCAGTGAAATTGTTGAAGCTAGTCCACCAACATATCAGCCGTGCTCTGACAATGAGGTGATGAGCTACTGTGTGCTCCAGCTCCTGTCCCAAGGAGGCAGGTGCTGCAGAAAGGGCTCCTAAAGTACCAGTGGTGGGTAGGATGTTCACCAGCCATGGGCTGGCATTGCCATCCACAGACATTTCAAGCAATCTTGAATCTAATATGGATTTGTAGCATGGAAAGAAAGGTTTAAGAGGCAGGAAGTCAAGGTGGTTTGGCACAGCTCAGCTGGATGCAGATGTCCTTATCCTGTATCCTTGTGGGCTGGTGAAATGGCTCCTGAACATCATCTTCTGCAGTCCTTCTGTTGTTGAGGAGGTTGCCTAGAACATTCTTGCAGAAACGCACCTTTTTCCCATTGTTGACTTTGGTGACATGAAAGTGTATCTTGTATCTTTCTCTCTAAAACCACAGAAATGGTAAAATTAATCTCTGGTCAATGGTTAGTGTTAAGTTATAACAAGCTAACTCAAGCTCAGCGTAACTAAGCCCAGAATGTACAATAGAATCATGGCAATTAGCATTTGTGGGAAGGAACGCATCACTGCTTTAAATGAAAACTATTTTGCCATTAGCTCAAAGTAGCTTGTAAAAGCTTTCACTGTGACTAAGATCTGCAGTAATGCTGGAGATCATTCAGCCGAAGATTGTGCTATAATGCCTATTTATGGCTTTAGCATTTTAAGGTTTTTGTGAAGTAAAGCAGTAGGGATGAAGCGGACTCCCTCGCATCTGCTATGCCTTGGAAAGAGAGCATGTGCCTGCTCGGGAATAAATTAGGAATTACATATTCAATCAAGAATACACGTGTAAGGAGTTAAGAAGAGTTGAATGCTAAACTCTCATCCGCCACTCCACAGGCACAAACAGAGCATGCTACAGTCACTTTGTTTTGAGAAGAAGACAACTCTGCTGGCATCCCACTGCAGCATGCCAGAGCCTCTCACCAAAAGGGTGGCTGGCTTCCTCCCAGGAGTGGGGAAGGAGAGACAAAAAGTGGTCTTAGTTGAGAGATGTCCCAAATGTGCTTTGTATTCTTCCAAGAGGGAAGTCAATTAGTGTTTGTACCAAAAGATGGCCTGGTGGATGTGCAGCTTACACAAGGCTCCACAACTCAAAGATGCACCAAGTTCAGACCCATTACATGTCCTTCCTGGGAAGATGCAAAGTGAATTGTGATGGCAATATCCTTCCTTAGGCAGGTTTTGTTTGTTTTCTTCTGGCAAGAGAGATCTTTTCTAATAAATAACTGCTCTTTCTTATGAGCTAGCCGTTGTCAGTGTCCAGAGGACACAAAGTAGATCCTATCTGCCCAAAACTGCTCACAGACATCAACTATCATTTTATTTTCTTTACTGGGTAAAAGGAGGAAGATGGCTTTTAAATTAGATGTTGAAACCCTTCCAGAATTGCAATATAAGATACCAAATCAATCATTCTTCACACAGTTACCTCCTACTCTGTGAGCTCCTACTACCACAAAAATTGGTTGTTGCCAGCTGAGCTCAGTGAATAATATGCAGTTTCATATTTGTTACAGGAATTTTTCCTTTTTCTCTTTTCATTATTTGTCCACAAGCAGATTGCTTTGCTTGAGTATCTTTTTTCCAAACACATGTGCAGTAGCCATTCTGGAAGTAACTCTTGCTGGAGATCATTTGTGAGCAATTTGTTGCAAGAAGTCTTCAAACATTTGTCCCAAAGCCATTCATTGTATATATGAACTTGCATCACGTGTCTGTTTCTGTGAAGAAAACATCAAAAGAGCCAGTCTTGAGTATTCTCCCTGAGAACAACTGAAATTATGCACAATTTCACCATTTAAAAATTACTTCATTCCTAGAAATAACGGCAGGATTCTCCTGGTTATTGTAACACTTGGATGAAAAACAAGGCTGTATCAGAACCCCAGCTGAAGAGTCCGACCAGGACCATGCTGGACTCAGTGCCAAGCTCTTCTTTCTCCATTTTTTAGATGGAGGAAACTGCCCTTCTCAGACTCCAAAATACTGGTTTTTCAGATAAAAGTTCAAAGGAATGATTGCACTTTTCAGTGGGGGTTGGGTTGGGTACCTTGTGTCCTCTTAGAAAGAAAAGCGTTGGAATGACTCTGACAATATGGAAAAGGAGGTAAAAATCAACTCAAACACCGAGTGCTGTGGTACGCCAGAGCTAACGAGCTTTAGAATTTCAAATCCGAGTCTCGCAGTTGGCCCGAGATGTTTGCTTTGAAGGCGTCTGTAAAATACAGGCTTGGCTCTGGTTGGTGTGCCGGGGAAATGCTTCGCTGGTACTCCAGCTACTGTAAACAGCTGCTGCAGCTGCCACCCCAGCACTCTGTGATGTTAAGTAGGAAAAATGGAAATGAAAAAGTCATGGAATTCATGGGTGATGATGTTTGTGATTGTAAATGGGACACAGACAGGCATCTCTTCCATTGTTCCTTACTGACCACTATGAAAACAGGAAGACCTTGAAAAACAGTTAAAAATCAAAAAAAATCCACATAGAAATACTGCTAGTGAGAAACCAATTACCGTTTTTTCAAATATGAATTTTGGAAAAGAAGTTTTATTTTATTTTTGCTCTCTAACTTCTTCTGAAATGATTTTTAAATCTGTCAGTGCAGAAAAGACTTAGTGCACTGTGTTCATGTCCTGAACCAGCAGCCTCTGAGATGGACTGAAATGTTTGTGGCAGAAATAAGCTGTTGATGTTAAGCATCAAAGTTCCCTGAACCCAAGGTTCAAACAATCAGTTTTAGGTTTGTCCACCAGCCTGGGTGCCAGGTGCAGCCCAGCCACCGGGACGGGGGAGCCCCACCCGCCTTCCCAAGGTCAGTGGAACCGATACAGATGAGAGCACTGGCTGTAGCGCAGACTGAAATCACTGCGAGACATTCAAATGAGATAATTATATCGGGGTAATTTGCATCTCATTTGGCGATGTAGTTGTACACTGCCAACACAGTTCTGGAAATGAATGCAGCACAGCTCATGCCCTGTCATGTCACACTGCTGGCCTTCAGAGCGAGACGTTGCTAACACCATACGCAGAAATCAAGGCCCTCAAGACAGAAAAATTATTATGAAGCTGAACAACAATAACTTACACTCAGAAAAGCTCCCTGCTTTTCCTTCCACCTGGAGCAGAACAGGGAACTCTTAGACGGTTTTATTGCATGCCGAAGTGAAATTTTACTCTTTGGCAAGAGCAAATAAATCCATGTTTCTTCTGCTGAGTTGCTTAACTAGCGTGGTGCTGTATCCATGCTCTTGAAAGGCTGTGCGTTCTCCTTGGAGAAGGTAATGCTGCATGTGTGAGTCGAAAGACTGCTTTGGAGCAGTGGCACAGCAATTCGTGCACCGAGTGAGTGATGTGTACAGTATTCCCCTTCCTGGTGGGTCTCAAACATAATAGAATCTTTAAATTTAGTTTTACTTACAGTTCATGCTGAATCATATAAAATGTGATCAACTCAGAGGCACCTCATTATTTCTTTGCACTTTTCACCACTTGCTAGTATGTTTTTTCCCAGCACCTACCTGCTGCAACTTCACATTTGGCATTGTGATACCAGTGGACTTTTAGGGCAAAGCAGTGGGGATGTGCCACCATCAAACAAACTTAAAAAATTTAAAACTTTTTAAGAAGATAGATTCTTTCCATGCATTTCCTGTAATTATTATAGAAACCTACAGTAGTATACAATATATATATATAATATACATCAGAGGGGAAAGTTACTGTACTAAAACACCCCGAACTCTAGCCTGCCTGAATCTGCATGTTCAGGCTCACTTACATCACTGAAAGGGCAGCAGCCCAAAATACAAACGCCGTGAGGTGCAGCAGCCGGGGGGCTGCACCCCGAGCAGCCCCAAGCCTCGGCGCGGCCCCTGCCCCGCTCCGTGCCCGCGGCTCGCTCCCGCCGCTGCAGAACGGAACGTTTGTTCGGCTCCGTCGCGCTGGGCTCTGCTGTGCTGGTGTGAAACAGCACAAAATGAGGTACACCATGTACTCCTGCTCCAGAGAGCAGGTATAATCTCTGTAATTACACCACAACTGCACGGCAAATACCGTGTAAATACAGAGTAACTGCATGTTCCTGCAGCTTACTTGTTAATTATGCACCGCTACTAACGAGTTCAAAGATAAATTATCATAGCAGTTGCAGGATTTAGGTGCCTGCTAAGGTGGGTCATAATGGAATTCATGCTATTAAAGGCTTGCTTTTGTTGATTTTCCAGTGGAATGGGGAAGGGAAACAGCTCACCTCATATGCCCAAAGGCTTAAGTGCATATTTTGTCCTGGTACACACTACCATACAAAATAACATGGCACAATTAGGAAAACTGAATGAATAAACAAACAAAAATAATTTCCAATAATAAATCACTTTTCAAATTCCATTTAGTAATCCTCCTAAGCAAATGGTTTGAAATCACTGGTATTGCATGCAATAGAACCGATATGGGTTTCCTGGCCCAGTATTTAAACTTGCATGGGCTAAAACCAGAGGAAAACATCATTTCACCAATGTCATTAGCAAAACTATCAACTGCAGCAAGGGCAGGGCTCTACCCATGCACCTTGCCTGGGCTCTTGAAATAGTGTATTTTTTATGGTATCAGAAACAGATCACCATGTGAGGCCAGTTCATAGCCTGTGCTAGCTCTCCTCTGAGCTGCACTGCAGCATTTTGGACTACAACTTGTAACTTTTAATAGGTATTTTAATAGTATTCAATAAGATAAAATTAGCCTCTCTATAAACATTGCTCTTATCCAAAGTGAAGCTTCCCTTTAAATGATGACTCCATGATGGTTGTTTGGTCAGCCATTTGTACTGACTTTTACAACCTGTGTT
Source organism: Gymnorhina tibicen (assembly GCA_013399875.1). Classification (NCBI taxonomy): domain Eukaryota; kingdom Metazoa; phylum Chordata; class Aves; order Passeriformes; family Artamidae; genus Gymnorhina; species Gymnorhina tibicen. The sequence continues at coordinate 451,686 of VXAZ01001259.1, forward strand.
GGATCACCTTGGGTTTTATTTAAAAATTTTTTTTTCAATTTCATTAATCTTGTATTGATTTTCTACCTGAAAGGTGATGTTGATGTTTCTGAGACATTTTTCTATTGAAGTTCTTGATCTATTTCTTCTAAAAAATGTCCAGTGTCTATTGCAGATGAAGATGTTGGTCTTTAGGAACTGCAGAATCCGGATGAGCAGAGACAAAATAGCCAACTGTTATTTTCTGTTGCTTATAGAAACGTGAAGTACAGAGTAAGACCCCACTGGAATTGGCTGTGCATAACTGCAGATGAAAACAGCAAACCAAGGCAGGGAAGTGACAGCTGGGGACAAAACAGACAAACACAGGCGAGAGGAGGTGGAAGCAGAGCCAGCAGTGTTGGTCGTGCTGCTGGTAACCCCCTCAGCCCTTGTCCCCGTGTCTGTGCAAGGGACAGGAAAATAAGCATCTACTCACAGTGCTTCGAGGAAATTTAGGAGATAGATATGTGGATTAAATGACTTCTTGACTGCAGAGGAAATTTTGGAATTATTGCCCGTGGGAGGGACAAGTAATTTCCTAGTGTAAAAGATTGCTAGAGCAGGTGGGTCAAGGAGGGCACTGGGAAAGCAAAAAGCAGTAACTTATTTGAAGTGACAGAGAAGCAGGAAACAAAAGGAGGCTGAAGAGATTACTAAGGAGGTAAAGCCATAAATCAAATAAAATTATTTGACTTGGTCATTCTAACAGCATTGATCAAGCCCAGAAAGCAGGAATGTTACAGATATGAACTATAAGATCATCAGAGCCTGGTTCAGAGCTTTAGTTCTTAGCTGGCATAGAAAAGGACATATCTGAAATGCCACTTCTGTCATGGAGAAAAAAGTATTAAGTTTAGATTCAGTTGGTCCAAGCTGACCCGTAGTGTAACCTCTGCTGAAGTTGAGACAGTGGATGGACATAACAAAAAAAGGAGTGCTCATACTGTTCATAGAAACTGGGAAATAAACTGATGGAATGAGTTTGGAAGACTCTAAACCACCCTGTTTTAGGATACTGACCTTGAACAGATAACTACACCTTCATGGAGAGTTGCCATGAAGTTCTGGTTTGGATAGAAGTCTGTCTGGAAACAGCAGGAAAATTCATGTTTGTGGTAGAGGTTCCTTAGTGACCGAGCGTGGAGGAAGCAAGGAGAGAGAGCAGAAGAGCTTACAGGGAAGCAGAGAAAGGACAAGGATGATGTTTCAGTCTGTTTTGAAAGAGCAAATAGAAAGCACAGGGTGTGACATAAAAATTCTCCATGCATTTCAGCAGGAGAATAGCTGTCCATGCTTGGGGCTTAAGAGTTTAAGGTTAAAGATGAGAGGAAAGGAAGGGACAAGAACTGGCTCAGAGAAGCCAAGCAGGAACCAGAATAGGTTCAGATCACTGTAGCTATGCATGATGTGTTGGAGTGTTTTATTATCCAGTGTGCTCCTAATTGCAAAGGTAACACTGGCAAAAATTCCTAAAACAGAGTATTTTCTTACTAAAGATCATTGGCTCTTCAGTGGGAAAATACTTCAGATACAGAATGACTGTTGGTTTGAATGGGTTTATGTTTATGCAATGTACATTGACTTCAAATAAAAGGGAGCTTTTCGTCTCCAGCACTGTGAACAGGGCAGTCTAATTGAGGCTCCTTAGCACAGCTGCTGCAGCTGAGGGGTTCCTCTGAAGATGGAAACTTTGATCATAAGGAGGATGAAAAAAGAGAAGGAAACACCTTGTTTTCTTTCACTCATTTTACTCCCTCCTCAGTCTACACTGGAGCCTCAAGAACTGTTTGTAGGTTCTCCTAGCACACAGCCAAAGACAAAATTAATGCAGATGATGTTTCTTCACTCCCAGGGTCTGCTCTTGTTCTCCCTGAAATCTGCAGCGAGATTCCTGCTCTCTTCAGTGTACCAGGCACGGGTTGACCAGGCCTTGAAAATCCCCTAATGAAAAAGGGCTAAGAGTACTGAATGGGAGAGATACTCATTAATAACTATTTAGGAGAACATGGTTTCCTTGAAAGGCTAATTATCTTGAGAGCTACCCATTAAAAAAAAAGTCTGATCAATGGGAGAGCAAATTAAAAATGAAGAATCTCTCATAAAACCAGACAGTGGAGTACTGCATTCAAGAGGACAGTCACAAATTAAAAGAAATGTCAAGAAATCAAGTGGCAAGAACTTCAAAGGGGAATTTTTTCCTTATTTTCATATGCATTCTTCATGAGCAACATCAAGAAGTGTAACATGCTAATAGCTAATAACAGGATAAGATTCACTAATTTACTAACTGAATAACTTAATGCGTATCAAAGGAATAATTTTCTCATTTCATTCTTTTTTTTAGATCTAACACTAAGATGGGTATTATCAAGTAGATAAAACTGCATCAATTACAAGTCATCACTAAAATAGTAATTTTAGAATTGATTGCTTTGTTATTTTGGATGTCTCCTTTAGGTTTAAGGAATCACATACCTTTCACCCTCATTATAACTCATTTCAAAAAAGAAATCAGGAAGGTATCTTTGTGGACATGTGATGTTTTGCTGAAAACAGAGTGTTTTGCAGAGACAGACTTGTTATGATGTTAAACTCGGAAAATGTTGGGGACTGCAGAGGGGCAGTGCCACTCACCTGTCCCAGTAAAATCACAGCAGACCTAATCCAGCGTTGGTTCAGTCCTGCTTTGAGCAGAAGGCAGGAGCTGATCTAAAGGCCCCCTCCAACCAGGATTTCTATGGTGTAACTCGGATTTAAGCCAGTGGTGTTATCAAAATCTTAACACAGATGATGTCAAACACAACTAACTTAACAGTTCCCACACTGCTAAAGAGGAAGGAAGATACACCTTCTCAGCTGGCTTGTTTTCTCACAGCCAGCTCCTCGCCAGCAGGGCACACCACTGCAGTGTGTTACACACTGGTGTCACCTTCCTCTCCTCGTATCCCAACCACAAACACGATGTGTTGTGATGCCCCTTTAACGGGGAAGGCCAGGCTGTTGGAACCAATGGTTTTGTGGCAGATGGAGCGACATTTGCAGTTGGGAAAAAACAATCTCACGCTGCCAAAACATTAATAATTCCGCTTTCTTGGAAATATTCTGCCACTGTCACTGCTACATGTAAATTTGTCATGTAAATATGACTTCTTCCAAGGAAAAAGGCGTGGTTCAGCAGGCTTTCTGAGGACAAGGACCTCTCTGCACCTAGTTTTTCTCTCCTTCAAAACCATTTGCTTCCAGTCACAAATTTTCAGAGCTGCAGCACCATGGGGGTGCTGCTCGTGGTGATTGCAATGAGAGACAGGAGCGAGCAGGTCTGGTTTGGGCAGCCCATGGTCCCCACTCAGCTGAACCAGGCAGTGGGGACACATAGTGAAATCCAGCAGGGAATGGCTTCTTTTGGTTTGTTTCCATACTTTTGCACACTGTATCTCTCGCTCTGTGAATGCCTGTGTTCCTTACACTGTGAGAAAAACAAGAATTTCCTGATCTTCCCTTATACCACCCAATATTTTTCATAGCCTTATCATGTCTTTTATTATTTTCTTTTTTAAAATAGACACTCGTAACCGTTTCAAATTCTGCATCTATACAACATCAAAGCATTTCAGTGAGTTTTTCAGTCCATTTATATTCCAGCTGCCTGGTGCTGGAGTCAGACATGTGGTGGTAGTACTGCAGGCAGTAAAGATGTCCAACCTCTCCACAGTTCTCCTTGCTGTAATTATTGATCGTTGGGGAAACTGAGCCTCAAACACCAAAAAACCTTTCTGTGATGCCCGACTGTTTAGCAGAAGGCAGTGGGCTTTTAGTTTAAAAAAACAGCCATTGTCCCTCCACTGAGGAGGAGCTGAGATTTATTTTTAACTTCACACTTTTCTATACATCATGAAAAAAGCTGAATAATTCTATTTTCATTTAGAAGGAGACTACAAGAGAAAGAAATGGTCTGATACATTTTAAGTTAGAGCTTCTTCCCTGAGAACAGGGCTGTTGCAGTGTGGTCCCATGCCAGAGATAATCTTCTTTTCCCCAATACTGTCAGCTGGGCCAATATATTTTCAAGAATTGCTGCACTAAACTGAGAGTTCTCCTACATTATGCTTTTGCAAATTTAGACTACTCTCCCTCTGTCAGTACTGGGATTAAGAAGTCATGAAGGTAATCTGCATCACAGTGATATTATAATGATTGCTCTGAAATGGAAAAATATCACACATCTGTTTGCATTCTCCAACTTGAGACATACCTTTAGGAAGCCAGTTTCTGATGACATGTTTGGGCAAACGATGCCTTATCTGCATGCTTTTTCCATGCATCATCCTGATCTGGAAACCTGAATGCCATAACCAGAAAGCTATGTTAATGGTATGGGTTTGTAAATCAGTATAGTCCCAAACGTATTCCTCCGGACTATCAGCCTCACAAAGTCTGCTCAAGAAGCTGGAGATGTTCTGTATCTGTCAGAGGAATCACAGAAACTCCTTGTAACAAGAATCTCCAACAAAGAGCATCTTGGCCTTACGGATATGACCTATTTCTGTTCCCTAAGACTGAAACGCACTACGTGTACGAACTGGTACTGTAAACACAAGTGCAAGTAAAAGAGTTCTACTGTTGCTGGATTCCTCCTCCTCAGTTTAGGCAGTCAGCAAAATTACTTTCTCAGTACTGAGTTACAGTAAAGAATTGTTAACGGTGGTGTAACTGAGAGCAAAGACAAAGTCAAGTCAACTGGGTTTGCTTCAGCTTGTGGCACTTCAAATAAAGCCTCTAAATTTGTTTGGATCATAAAAGTGAAAGTATAGAGAAAATACGTGTTACAAAAATAGAAGTTTCTTACTAAAGCAATTTTTATGGAAATGCTCACAGTTGAGTTAGTGTTATTTGCTTCTAATTTGGGCTTCATTCTCCACACTGTACGTTAACGAACTTAGACCACTTAATGCCAAGTGCCTTACGCATTTTTCTTTAATTAAATTTCTCCAAAGAATCACATTACACGAGCATTTGCCAATACGAAAAGCACACTCAGAGATCCTGGGTAAAATCCAGGCACCCCAACAGTAGCCAGTAAAATTCCCATTGAAGACAGGATTCTACTGTACAGGTCTTTGCTATATATGGGTAGTAAAAATTATCTTGTCACTTATGAATTAAATTCTTCAGTACACTCTTAGCTCTGAATGAGCTCCACGCTAGCACTTACCACTTCCCTTACTAGATAAAAACAATGTTACTTCAGAGTCCAATAATGTCTGTTTCCAGGTATGTTTGTAATTGCTGGAATATGCAGCAGATGCCAGTTTAGACAAGCTTCCTGTGTGTGGATAGACTGGTATTCAGTCTAATAATCTGCAGTTTTACTACAGAGTTTGAGCACAGGATTGCCTGCCTTGAGCTCTGGGAGAAACCTGAACCATTAGAATTTAGGGATTCTTTTAACTGTTCAGCAATAAGTTATAGGTGATTAGTAAATTAAAATGGTACAAAAATTAAGAAGTTTTAAAATAATCTTTATGATCATTAATAGAAGACCAGGTGTAACAATTTACCTGTATTTCATTCTGAGCTATTTTTTGTCTGTGTGAGATGCTGAAGTGGGTAGTTCTGCCATTCTTCCTCTGATACAGGGTTTTAGCATCATTTTTTCTTCCATAACTCAGCCAAACATTGCTGTGGGATTTGATGTTTGGGAAAAAAATAAATCAGGGCTGCTCTAGGCCAGCACTGGTCAGCAAGGGCAAGAGCAGGAGGGTTTGAGCTGATGCCTGCTCCTGCCATGGCTCCGTGGGATGTCACTGTCCTGCAGCTGCAGGAAGGACAGAGGGCTGAGGGCTGCTCTTCTGCTTCAGTGCAAAGTTACTTTCCTAACTGGTATTTTTTCGCAGCTATAAGATGTTACCTAGTTACCAGCGAATCACAGCCTGGTAACCACTCAGAGAATTCTGGGGTGTATTTACACACAACAAGGTAAGTGACCCTGAATAAGTCAGGCTGGGGACACTTAGGCTGTCCAATTGTACAACAGGATGAGACTCACACATTTATTTGAAGTGTTAAGATTAAAGCTGCGGTATGAAATTATTGCGATTAGTCTTGACAACACTAACTCTATTTAAAATCTACTGAACTGGTTTAAAATTAAACTTCAGGTTCCCTTCAGCTGCAACCCAGCCCTGAAGCTGTCGAAGCCTGCGTTGTCCATCCCAAGCCTGATTTCCTCATTTGGTTGGAAGACTGTTATTAATAGACCATAAGTGGATATAAAAAAAAAAAGGAAAAAGTGAGATTACCCAATTACTCAATTCTGCAAACAACCATGTTTGCTTGCTTCAGTTTTGAGAAAGATTGTCCAAAATTTAGTTTCCTGATGGGGCTTAAGCCTCCCCTTTTGTGGCTCTGGACCATCCATCCCTCCTGCCTCCCCCAGTGCCGGCTAAGCGGGGTTGCTAAGCGACATGTTCTTCTCTTCTGTACTTTAGCAGAGAGGAACAGATCAAAGACACCCACAGTCCTGAATTATTTTATAAATGAATTTAAAGAGACACTCTCCTGTGCTGTATTATGTGGGGGGAGATCAAAAGTTGATGAGTATAGTGAGAGTATCTGGAGAATTAAAGTGATGTCTTCTGGAAAATAAGAATGCTCTCATAAATAACAGCTGTGTAGTATTTGCCTTTTTTCTTGGGTTTTTTTGCTTTTTCAGAACTAGATTACAAATTTTTTACGCTAATTAATGTTTCTAGTTTCATGGCAGTCAAGACATTGAACGCAGGCCAGGCTGCACGTGTACAACTTTCAGAAATCAGGGTTTCTGTCATCAAGTGACAAGCTTGTGAGGTTTTAACTCTTTTCATCTCTTGCAAAAGAGATTATCCATTATCCAAAAATATTGAGTTCTTTAATTTTTAAGTGTTTTCCTGACTGATGTTAGGCAAGAAAGCCACAGGATAAAGTTCAAGTGATGTATCTTTAAAAGGATAAATGAAGATAAGGAAGTAATCTTTGTAGGTCAGACAGAAAACCTACAACACCAGCGTCTCAGACCTTGCTGAAAAGATTGAAAACTAAATGACTAACCTGTAATTACAAAACTTGGGAATACACTAAGTTTAAACGTTACCCCTTACAAAACCTTCACTTTCCTGGCATCAGCTCAGCTCGGCTGCTCTGTGCAAGCTGTGGGGTTTGTAGGAGCACGCTGGCAGCTGAGGCAGGTGTTTGCTGAAACAGAAAAGGGGGGAATTATTTGCCCTCATATCTACTCAGTTGCAAATGCCATCAATGATGTAAAAGGAAAAAAAGCAGCACTTGGTAACAAAGTGCAAGAATTCTTCAGGACTTTTCATTTCCAAAGATGTCACGGCTGACACAGCCCTCAGAAAAGGAGAGACACACAAAAAAGCACACTCAAAACCTTCTCAGACAAGTGAGACAGACTGTTTAGGTAGAAAGTAAAACTCCCAGGTCAGATGGCTGCAAAAAATTGCATGCAGAATTTTTCCCACATGCAAATGTCATTGTTCTGTACCAGCCACCTGAGCTGCACAAGCAAATGTCTCCTTTAAGGCTTTTCCAGGGGCTTGCTGAGGCAAAGAGGTGCCCCTGCAGCTCCAGGCACAACATCGCTGGGGGAAGGTGAGCACAGAGGATCTCACTCTCTTCACCCTGTGCCTGGTCACAGAGTGGAGCAAGCTCCTCACTCTTGTCCTAGGCCAGGAATCTCACATCAAATTGAGGGTAGATTAGTGAAACTAATGCACTCTAGGACTATAAAGGGATTAATCTCACACAAATCTTCACCAAAAAAATCAGCGTTAGGATTTATTTACAGGCATTTTATTTTCCAATTAAAAAACAAGCCTCCTTTTTTTTCCTGCATCATTAAAAGTCTCTTCAAAATTCTGACTGCCTAGATTTGGCATGTAAAATCCACTGTACTACAGCTAACCTACATTCTCGTACAAGCACGTATTTTAGAACAGAACTCAGCCAGCTTCCCCATTTCTAGATATCAATTACACAGGCAAGATATGTACTCTACTCTCACTGACGGAGTGTTTTATGTATAAACATCTTGACCAGCACAACGCTGTCAGTGGATAGCAGATTTGGTGTGTTTTGGCTGAATTTCTGAAGGGGAAAACTGTGACTTGCACTCTAAATATTTTTTCTGGAGAATGGATTCCTCCACACACTAAGAGCATCTTGTACAGAATACAAGTAAACATTTGGGAAGGAATTTCATGCTTATGGCAGGTATTGATTTGCCATCCTTGGAAACTGAACTCCCTGGGACTCGCTGCACAAGCACAGCTCTGGCTCTGTGGGCTCTGCAGGCCGGCCACGTTCCCCCCGCACCGCTGCTCCTGCTGCAACGGCGAGGCAAGAGTCAGAGAACCCTAGAACTGAATGGCTTGGAAGGGACCTCAAAGATCATCCAGTGCCACCTCCCTCCCATGGGCAGGGACATCTTCCACTATCCCAGGATGCTCCAAGCCCCATCCAACCTGGCCTTGGACACTGCCAGGGATCCAGGGGCAGCCCCAGCTGCTCTGGGCAGCCTGTGCCAGGGCCTCACACCCTCACAGCCAGGAATTTCTTTATAATATCTAACCTAAACCTGTCCTCTGTCAGTCTGAAGCCATTCTCCCTTGTTCTGTCACTCCAGGTCCTTGTAAATAGCCTCTTTCCATCTTTCTTGTAAGCTCCCTTCAGGAAGGCTGCAGTTGGGTCACCCTGAAGCTTCTCTTCTCCAGGCTGAACAACCCCACTGCTCTCAGCCTTTCTTCATAGCAGAGGTGCTCCATCCTTCTGATCATCTTGGTGGCCTCGTCTGGACTTGCTCCAACAGGTTGATGCCTTTCCTGTCTGTGCAGACAGCTTGTTAGGATCTGCATTTTTGGTGAGTTTATTCAGACATCCTGACCACGCTGTGTTCAGGGATGCAGTTCAATCGAGCTAGTATTTTATCTTAAAGGTAAAATGTTCTGAAGTGGTGGTGTTTTAAGAATTTTAGTTAATTTATATTAATATTGGTAGAATTTTGTTTAATGAATATAATTTCGATTCGCTGCTTCTCTTTCCTTACTTCCAGAATGCTGCAAGAACCTGTGCTGCAGCTGGGCAGCTGGGTCCCAGATGTGAGCAGCCACGGCCGGGTTTGGGCCTGGGAACAGGAGATGATGCTTTTGACATGTGGGAGGGCAGTGGAGGCCTTTGAGAACATTAACAACATTACTTGATGCTTCTACAGTGCTTTGCCTGCGCCTGCTTAAAGCTCAACATAGACTATGAGTAATTAGTGATCTGGATGTCTCTGAAATGATCAGCAGCAGCATTTAAATCATCATTAAAATACAATTAGCAGCCCTTTGAACAGAATGCTGTCGTTCAGAGCAGTCTAATTGGTGGCTCGTGGGCCAGTTCTGGACAACAGGAGGATTGTCTGCTTCTCCAACTGCACCAGCTCAAGGAGCACCCTGTCCCAGGAGTGGCGGCCGTGCCTTTGGGATGGACGTGGTAGAGCCATTATGCGACAGGAAAGGCAACAGCACAAAGTATCCCTTGTGTCCAGGCCACTACTTTGAAAAGTCTGGATTTATGGACCTCATTGCATCCTGCGTGCTGATTCAAACAGGCGCAGCCCCAGAACTTCATACTTTGCAATTCAAATCAATTTAATTTTTTTTCTACTTACATTTTAGACTCTGCAGCAAGAGCTGTAGGGGTGAAATAAGGGCAGACAATGGTAAGACAAATAACCGAGTGATCCACATCTACGGGTGATGCGCTGGCAGACCGTGCTAGAGTGTGTTTGGACAAGGTGAAGAATTCAGTTGCTGTAGCAGACTGAAAGTGAAGGTCTGGCTTGGATGATGTTCCCAAACCTGGCAGCCCTACCCCACATCTAGGTAGCTAAATCTGTTACTTCTATGCCTGAGATACTTGTGTTAATTGCATAAATGCCAAGAAAAATGACATGTTTTTAAAGTGTTGGAAGTGTAAATAGCTGCCCTTCTGAAATGGCCACAGTAGATGTATTTTAGCTCAGACATGATCTCACGATACCACTTGCAAATGCATCTTATCTGTTATAATTTCAAGCTGTAGCATTCTATTAGTATCTTTTCATAATATTATTGATGCTCCTGCAAAAACTGCTGTAGAATAGACTTTAAATACTGGCTTTTTGTATGTCTCACACAACTGCCACAGGAACAGCACACTACTGTTCCAGGTTTTTGAAGAACCAGTGCTCCCCACCAGCTCCCGCTGCCTGCTTCATAATGCCCTTATTATTTATGCTTTTTCTCTTGAAAATTCAAGTTTAGAACTTAAAATTTTCATGCTTTTGTTTCTTAAAACTAATCAAAGGCAGCGAATGGCCCTGATGTAATCTGTGTAGTGTGTGCTGTGGCTGAGCATCCACTGCTGTGAAAGCGCTGCTTGTTCTCTGAAAGGAGGAATTCTTTCAGCCAGCGTCATTGCCCCCTCCTCCTCCAGCCTGCTTTTCCCAGGCACTCGGAGGACTTGCTGCCAGTCATTTTCTTGCCCTAAAAGTTTGCTGGAGCAACACCGTGATTTACCCCACATATGCCCAGGGCCAAACTCCTCAAGGGTTGGCCTCTATGGACAATCAAAAATTTTGAGTTTGAGCATAGCAGTGGCTCTAGTTAAGTATGCTATTTTGAATCATCTTCTCTTTGGATTGGTGTTGGCTCATCTCAGTGTTGGCTTCACTGCACGCTATCAGAGAAACTCTTTTCTCTTCCTCTGCTGTTCATGTGCAAGCAGCTTTCACATATGTCCTGTCAGTGTTGGCCTGGCGTGTTTTACTATCATTTGAAAGAGAAAAGAAGGACAAAAAGGAGGCTCAGGGGAGACCTTAATGCTCTCTACAACTACCTGAAAGGGGGTTGTGGCGAGGTAGGTGTTGGGCTCTTCTGCCAGGTAACAATCAATAGGTCAATGGAAAATGGCCTCAAGTTGTGCCAAGGGTGGTTCAAGTTGGACATTAGGAAAAATTTCTTCACTGAAAGAGTGGTTAAGCATTGAAACAGATTCCCAAGGAAGTGGTGGAGACAACATCCCTGGAAGTGTTCAAAAAACATGTAGATGTGGCACTTAGGACATGGTTTAGTGGTGGATTTGGTAGTCGATGGTCAGACTCGATGATCTTACAGCACATCTTACAGCCTTTGCTAGAAGTCCTCAGAGTTAAACCAGGGGCTTAAGCTGGAAGAGATGGAGAGCTTGAGAAGGGCACAAATTCTACACAGCCAGCGCCAAAGCAGAACAGAAAAGCAAATGAAGATGCTGCAAAACAATATCACCAAAGTTCATTGCAGTCAGTGAGAAAGCAGAGGAATAGTCCACTCCCCAGCTCCAGTACCTGTAGAAACTCCATGCTTCCATAAAAAGGGGCTGATCCCAGCGAGAAGGTGCAAGCTGTACTCACCAGGTATCAGTGAAAAAAGTTCCACACAATTTTATTGTTATGGTGGAAGTTATAGCAGAAACTATATTTTAAATTAAATTGAAATGTTAGAGCAGAGGAATGCTTATTGGGTGAGGGCAGATCAGCTGAAACTAAAGAGTTCAGCAAAGTCTGCTTTGCAAAGAGAAAGTTTTACAAAAGAAGCCGTGAGAGTTGATATTACCAAGGTGTTGCTAAAAGAATCATATTATTTCTCAGAAAAAAAGCAGCTGTTAGCAATAAATGTGTTTAAGCTGAGCAATCACCTATGGACTTCTGCAATGTTACTCTTGCGGAAAGCTGAAAAAAGGAGAAGTTCCAGAAATAGACTCAAAATCCCTAGAGAGCTGATGCTGATGGAGAGACCGATAAGTGTTTTAAATAACCCAGTGATACGCCTTCTACGTGCACATCTTTGTCCTAAGAGGAAAATGTTCCATCTGAAATATCACAGATATTTGAGAAAAGTTCTTGTATGCTTAAGCAAGATGGTGTTTGTTGATATTTTGTGGAGATACCTGAACATGGAAAATCTCCTTCTATAAATTTTGTGTGATGGTATATGTTTAATTGCAGCAACTTAAGAAAGGGATGTCGCACACGGTAGCAAATACGATGATACAAAATCAGAGCAAGATTACAACAAGTGACAAATTTTAACCCAAATACTTTTTTAAACCTCAACAATTTTTCTTGAATTTCTTTTATTTTTGCAACTTTTTTTGACTAAGTGACAGGCATGCCTAGAACTGCGAGCACTGAAGTAGCAATGCAGAAAAGCACCCTGCCCACAGGGTGAGCCCATGGCCACTTGCAGACCTGGCAGCGAGGTTAAGGCTGGGAGCTCTTCTACAGCAGAAAGAACTGGGAAGTTCTGGGGCAGCAGCTCCACAGCAAGATGCACCAGGCTGAGAAAAAGAGGAGAAATATTAAGGGACATCACGTCAAACACGTGTTTCCCTTGGATAACATATGTATCTATTACTCCCAGGCAGATGGATCTTTCAGGTCACAGTGGCTAGTCTGTTCCACAGCCTGTGTCCATGTTCCTCTCGCTGTGGGACTGATTTTTGTTAACAGAGGAACCGAGACTAAACTGATAACATTCATCTCTGTTCTTGCTCTGACATGGTTATTCGTTAGTTCTTCCTAATGACTGTTCAGTTCCTTCCTTTGAGGGAGCCACTCCTAATTCTCTTCTGTTCAGGTTGGATAATGAGTCACTGACTTTAATACCAACCGCTATTAACCCTTCCTTTACACCACCAGCATCTGGGAAGAGTAGAACATGTTGTTCTACTCAGTGCTGAGGAAGAAGATTGATGAATCCTGCAGGCTTTCTGCTGCTGGTTGATGAAAAAACACCTTGTTTGCCTCATGTCTTTGATTAATTGCTCTTTAAGTCTAGCTTAATCTACCTGCTTTCCAGAGTAATTTCGTTTTCCATAAATTTAACTTATTTTCCATTGTCTTCTTGTCTGGCCAAACTTTTAGTTTGTATTAAATAAGTTCTGGAAGCACCTTGTTTCCCCTTGTGCTTCTCCTCTCTTCTTTTCTTTTCTTTGGGGAGGGAGGGTTGTGTTTGTGGCCGGGCAGTGCTCAGTTCTGCTGTGCCTCCCGGACTCCAAGGATGCTGACAGCCTGGTAGCACATGCTCTGGACTAGTTTCCTTCCTAAATAACAGAACAGAAAAAACCACAAGCAAATTTATCATCTTTTATTTATAGATTATTTGCCATTCCTAAGACTATTGAACTAAAGACCCTGTGACACAATTAACAATAAGAAGTGAATTCTTCTTGACTCAGTTATTGCTCACAAGGCTTCTTAGAGAACGGCTTGTTTGCGATCAAGCTTTGCACTGCTGGAGCATTGAATACATGCAGGGCTGTCTGATAACCTGCCTTTTAGGCACCTCATGTATGGCAGTACTTGTTATTTTGACCAAGTGTTCGTGATTTTTGGGATAGTTGGAATTCTGAAGTTCTTCCTCCTTGATCCACTTTCCTTCTATTAGCACTATTGTCCTGCTAACATGTTTTGTGTGTTCCTCAAAGTGCTCCAAATGGGTTTACTATTTCAATGTTATTATAACGTATCTACATTCTTTTAGGGTAATCTAAGAATTCTGAGGGAAAAGTAGTTTGGAAAGAGACCAGACTATTTACTTAGGAAACCATACTCTCAGATTACTGCAAAAACAGATTTCTAAGAAGAAACATGCACTTGTCATTGATTACTTCCATAGCTTTTTCAGTATTCTTTATTCCATCATCCTGATGCTGCACCAGTTGGGCTCAGATACACACATCCATGGCACTCGCTGCCTGGGAGTGAGCCGGCCCACTCCTGCTGCAACTGCTACTCCCTGCTGGGAGTATTTACTGTGGGTGCCAATCCAGCCAGACTGAAATCTCATTAACAATATGCTTTTCCTCATTAATAAAATATTAACGTGAACATACAGCATCAGCAACTTGACATTTCCTGTAGTTTTCCAACACCTGAGCAGCACAGAACTGCTCAGGCACTGTGGTATTATTGCAATAATACCTGCAGGCAACCTCTGAAGCTTGGGCACAGTCCTCACCTCGGCCTTTTTGAAAATAATTTCATCTGGTAAAACCAAAGACAGATAATTCCTCAATGCCTGTGCAGTGAAGAGCAGGTTTCTTCCAGCAGTTGATACTTATGCTCATTTATGGGTTTCTTCCCTTATAGCTGATACTTACGATCATTTACCAGTTATGGCAACAGTTTGGCTGCCGTGTGAATGGCAGGTCTCAAGATGCAAGCAGTTGCCACTTTAAGCACATCTAAGGTGAAATCACTGAGGGAGCTGATTGTGTCTCTCTATTCTGCACTGGTGTGGCCTCACCTCAAGTCTTGTGTGCAGTTTCAAGTGCTACAAGAAAGATCTAAAGCTGTTGGAGAGTGTCCAAAGGAGGACTATGAAGATGGTGAAGGGTCTGGAGGGGCCATACAAAGAGTGGCTGAGGGCACTTGGCTTGCTCAGCTGGAGAAGGGAAGATTGAGGTCAGAGCTCACCGGGGGCTGCAGCCCCTCCCGAGGGACAGCGCAGGGGCAGCTCCGATCTCTGCTCCCTGTGACAAGGACAGGACACGAGGGAACGGCTGGAGCTGTGCCAGGGGAGGGTTAGGGTGGATATCAGGAAAAGATTCTTCCCCAGAGGGTGGTGGGGCACTGCCCAGGCTCCCCAGGGTTTGGGCATGGCCCCAGGGCTGCCAGAGCGGTTTGGACACCGGTCCCGGGGATGCCCAGGGTGGGATTGTTGGGGTGTCCTGTGGCAGGGCCAGGAGTTAGACTCGACGATCCTTGTAGGTCCCTTCCAGCCCGGGGTATTCTACCATCTGGAAGCTTCACCAGCAGCAGCAAACGCTCAGCGGGGAGAGGCCAGGCCAGCCGGTCACTTGTACCGGTCACGGCCGGTCGGGTCTGTGCGGAGGGGAAGGCGCTATGGCCAGGTCGGGCGCGGCTCGCGGGCCCGAACCGAACCGCTGCGGGGGCACTTCTGCTGCCCTGTCACGGCCGAAGATCCCCGAGCAACAGGTGCCCGGGGCCCGGAGCTGGGCCCGCCACGGCGGCCGCGGGGCTGAGGGACCGCC
>VXAZ01001259.1:467237-521647 GCA_013399875.1 Gymnorhina tibicen
CGCCCGGCCCGAGCCCAGACCTCGCTGCTGCCGCCGCCGCCGCCGCCGGGCCCCCGCTCGCCCGCCCGCCGCCGCCGCCCGGTCCTCACCATGGGAGTGCAGGGATTCCAGGACTACATCGAGAAGCACTGCCCCAGCGCCGTGGTGCCCGTCGAGCTGCAGAAGCTGGCGCGGGGCAGCCTCGTGGGTGGGGGCCGCCAGCGGCCCCCCCAGACCCCGCTGCGCCTCCTCATCGACGCCGACAACTGCCTGCACCGGCTCTACGGCGGCTTCTACACGGACTGGGGGAGCGGCGGGCAGGGGGACCACATGCTGGGCCACCCGGGGGCCNGCGGCGGGCAGTGGAACCACATGCTGGGCTACCTGGCGGCCCTGGCCAAGGCCTGCTTCAACGGGAACATCGAGCTTTTCGTCTTCTTCAACGGCGCCCTGGAGAAGGCCCGGCTGCACGAGTGGGTGAAGCGCCAGGGCAACGAGCGCCAGACGGCGCAGCAGATCGTCAGCCACGTCCAGAACAAGGGCACCCCGCCGCCCAAGGTCTGGTTCCTGCCGCCCGTCTGCATGGCGCACTGCATCCGCCTGGCCCTCATCCGCTTCCACATCAAGGTGAGGAGGAGCCCGGGGTCCCCCCCCGCCCGGGGGTCCCGGCGCCCCCTCCCCGCCGCTCCCTCCCGGCTCCAAGATGGCAGCGGGGGCTGCCCGCGGGGGGAGGAGGGCACCCTCAGCCGCTCCCCTCAGCGCCTCAAAATGTCGCCCAGACCCGCGGGGGCGGCACAACTTTCGGCGGCCTCAATCCCCGGGGGATTTTGGCTTATTTACATGGCGCTGCCCGCCGCCCCGCCGAGGCCGGAGGCCGGGAGGCCTTGGCGGGGCGACCGGCAGCGCCCATGGCCCGGCCCGGCAGCAGGGCGGCTTCTGCCTCCATGTTCTTTCGCTCCGTTGACTCAAAATGTCCCTTCTTGCCTTGTGGGCTGTGGTACCGCAGGGGAGAGCGGGTGGGAGAAAAGCATCTCTGTAATTAATTACTGAGGGGAGGAAAAAATAATTAATCAGTTTAGTTCTCGCGCAGGATGGATCTGCAACAAGTTCCTGACTGAGGCGAGGTGTTTAAACTTGGGCTGGAGGGAAAATGGCTCGCTGCAAAAAACACAGGGGTGATACTTTTGGCTTTATGGAGGTTTTCGTGTTTTGCTCAGCATTTTCTCAGTATCAACAAGCTTTTGAAACCAGTTGTAGAATAACTGGCTCCTTACTCCATAACAGCAACACTTCTGGTTTGTGCTAGTAGCAGTGCCAAGCTGACAGTCCTTCTTTTAAACTCCTTATTTTAAGGGGCAGCCTCAGTTTTCCAGCCCCGCAAACGGCCCTTCATGTCAGAGCTGGGCTCCACGGCCGTCTTGCGCTCGAAGGCCACGATTTCAAAGGTTGCAGGATATGACCACGTCGCATCTCTCCACACGGCGTTCCTGATTTACGATGGTTTCTGTTCAGCTGAGCGATTGTGTATATTGAAACACAAGACGCTGGAAAAACAAGCCCGGGGATGAAGCTGCAGTTCTAGGAGTTGCCTGCTCACCTTCCCGCTGGGGAGGGAAGAGCAGCAGGAGGGAAACACATACTCGTAGGCTTTATTATCTGAAATTACTTTTGTGTGTAGAAAAGTATTATGTAACCTTCGGAATTGCTTGATCACTAGCAGCAGCTTAATGTTACTTGCCCTTTCGGCGGATTAGGAACATTCTGGCTGGGCTGCAGCCCTGGGGTACAGATGCCTCTCTCCAAGGAGCTCACCCCAAAGGTGACTTTGGGTGAAGTTTCTCCTAGTTCTGCCAACAGGGCGGGAATCATTGTTGCTCCCTCTCAGCTCCCTGCTCGCTGGGCCAGGCCCATCCGTGTAGGAACACCGAGCTGGAGCGCAGCCATCCTGAGTTCAGCCTGCTCTGCAATGGAAGTCCCACCCTGCGGTGGCCCCGGCCGTGGCGGGGATTGGGTCACCAGGCCGGGGCCGCTGCGCCGGGCAAAGCACGTGTGGAATGAACTGGAAGCGGAGGCGAAGCTCGTTCTTGCAGGGCATGCTCAGCTCTGCCAAACGCGATGCCTTGGCCTTGGTTAAAGTGAGGAGGTTATGGCCGTGTCTTCTGCAGCCGTGTGTTTTCCCAGTCAGTGTAGAAGCCAAATGGTGTTAGGTTTTTTGAGTAGTGGGAATTTGCATGATAGCAAAAACATCCTATCGTTTGAACTTTTGGGGACTTTTTGTAGCTAGGAAATACTTTTGTTCTTTCAGCAAAAAGTTTTTGGGCCCATGCAGTGAAGATCTTTACCTTGACCTGTTTGTGGGTGCATTATAAATTTTCCTCATTTGATACTGAGACTTAGAGATCATTAGTGAAAGCAATGAATGGGGTAAAATAGGAATGTTTTTTTTCTTTTAATGTATTAAAGTAGAGACTTGGTTTAATGCAACATGGAAATGCATAGTACCCAACAGGAAGCTGGCTGTTTTGATATCAGTGGGAATTTGGTGCTTGCAATAGTTTTGTAGCATGTTGAACTGGCTGTTAGTTTGTTAAACATTTTCTGTCTCAGACCTGACTCAGGTACTTCACATCTGAACCAAGTTGCTGCATTTGACAGCGGTACCACCTGTAGCATTTTGTTTACTTTCCAGTGCAGCTGCAGCGTTAGCTCCTTTATGGTTTCTTGGTGACAGGCCTTATTCCTAATCTCTGGAAGCAGTTACAGGAGTGTGAGCATACGCATACTGAGTCCCTTTTCTGTAGTTAAAAAGTACCCCAAACTTGCAAAATCTCAGTAAATACAACATCCCCCCAGTTTTGCTGGAGAAGGTTTGGGAGGTGTATATTCATTTGTCTATGTCAGGTTAGCCCTGGGAGCTGGCAGCTCATTACCAGATACTGAGGGCTGTGGGGGGAGAGGTTATTTCTGTCCACACCACTGAGCCACCACCATGCGTGTCCAAACTGCACTGGTGCTCTGCACTGCTCAGCTGTCCTGGGGATGGGAAGGATATCAGCAGTTTCTGTTTGATGCCTCATTTTTTTTCAGTTGTCGAAAAACTCCGTGGATAAATCTAGTTTTAATGGATTCATTTTCAGGTTAACAGGGATATTTCATGGTTATAGTGGTCGCATGCATAATACACGTCAAAGATATTGCTGAGCTTAAAGCACTTTCTTTCTCTGCTTTTCTTTTTCTCTTACATGATTCATTATCTTTCTAAATCTGCTTTTTTTCTCTAAACCTTCCTTCAGTTTTATTCTCACTCTCACTTTGGTGTAGCCCTCCTGATGGGCACAGAGGAAATGCATCTTGAAGGTGTGATTTTTATTTACTTGTTGTCTTGGGGTGTCACCCCAAGACACTTGTATAGGTGATTTTTAAAATTTACATATGCATAAGACAGTTGTTAAATTGTAGTGTTTTCTCACTTTGTTTGGAGAAATTGGGTTTGAGAGTACTGATTGACTTTAAATATTAAACTGATTTTAGTATTTTTAGGAACATTTGAGTCTGGAGTAGGTTTCTGTGTGAAGCTAGGAATTGGCTATGGATTTAATCTATTTTGGTAATTAGAGAGGAGAAAAAGAGTAATGTCTTCTATCCAGAACAATTATAAATCGCTCACAGATGGTTTCAGCAGGATGTAAAAATAACAGGTTCCTCCAGGTTATAACAAATACCCTGCGGTTCTTAGTTTTATTGTGACCTGGTGTTTTTCAGTTTGGGGGGAATAATCCTTAAAAGAAACTTTTATGCGAAGTAGGTTTGCTAAAATTAAAATATTTAGGCAGTGGAGTTCTTAACATCTCTAATGCTTTGGGGAGACTGTTTTGTTCTCAGTACCTAAAGGTGCTCGTGTGTATTTATTCAGGCAGGATTCTCTCTTTCTGAGCCAGCACGATAAATGTTTACACAAGATTTAGGCTTGAAAATATTCCAAACTCCTGGCTGTGATTTCCACCACGTCCCCTCTCCCTGGGTTGGTTTTGAAGCCTGCGTGCTCCTGGGTACCTCTGCATTTGTGAGAGCCATGAGCTATTTCTCTGACTCTCTCATCGTGTTAAGAGTTTTACATTGTGGGTTGACTGTACTTTGGTAAATACAGCTCTTTTCCCTGTGATGGTTCAGTTATTTGAACATGGATTCTAGTATTCCCTGAACACACAGCAGCTTTGTGCTGGGTTAGAGAGCTCTATAAAATGGGGAGGGAACTGGAGGCTGTGGAGGTAGAGGAAATAGCTCATAGGAAATCAGAGGAGCTGCACACTGAGCTTCCTCCTGCGTTATCTGCACACCCATGTCACACCTAGTGCTGCCGAAGGAGTTCTCACTTGGTTTTTTATAGATCAGAGCTGCTTGTTGTGCATGCAGAGAGGTTGGGTTTAGATATATGGACATAATTTAAATCTATCTACCCTTAATTAAAAAACATCGGAGGGATTTTTCTAATTTAAAACCTGTGAAGACTGGTGGGTGGGGGCGGGGTGAAGCCTAAGTTGCATTCCTTTAGTTAGGAACTATGTACGTCTGATGTCTTTAAAATTTTCCAAAAATGTTTATGGTTTCTCCTACACCTTGTGCTAGAGGACAGCATCATTGTGAGAAAAATGAGTATGTGTGTTCTTCTCACAAACAAAGTAAATTTCAAAAACAGTCCATGAAGGAAGTTTCTGAAGAAGTAACATTTTCTGAAAACAGACAGGGTGGTAGGATTAGGAGGAGAGAGAGTTTAGTGAACTGGTGTTTGGTTGCAGGAACAGGTGAGGTGCTGGTTGTCCTGTGCTCAGGATTTGGCTTGAAAGGGAACATCTCGTGAAGGTGCATGGGAGAAGTAAACTTTGACATACCTCTCTGGAATACTGTAGTTCAGCATCAGGTTCAGCAAATGCAAGACAAGAGTAGAAGAGAAAGGGTCGCTGTAAACTTGCTATGGGTGACTGCAGGGGCTGCTGGAACAGGCTGTGGAGTTTGGGACCTTCTCTCCTGTTCTGCAGAGGAAATAAATAGCCTCGCTGGCACTAAGGCTGTAGTTATTCATGCGTGCTGTGGAGACTGAAGCTAATAGTTTTGTACTAGTCTATTTTGGGATAGCTTGCTATCTACATTGTTGTTAAAATGGAATACTCCATGAGGGTGGGTTATACCAACACCCAACTTCCAAGGGGATTTCTGAATCACTGAATTATGTATGTGGATGGTAGAAGCATTAGGGATCCAAAGCCCTCAGCTGGCTGTAGTTGAGTGTGCTCGTATGCACACTGTAGTTGAAGCAGTTCCTGAAGGTGTGTTGGAATACAGGACTGTAGGTACTGACCTGTCCTCATGGGACTTTCAGTTTCAGTATAAGTTTCTTGATAAGAAAGGGTTCCTTTTATATTTCCAACATTAGGAATTGACCCATGTCTCCCTGCACATGTCTGTTCGAGTCATCTGATTTCTGTAGCCTAAAATATGTGCTTTGCTAGGCAACAGGAGTGGAGAGGTGAAGTTTGGGCTATAAACTCAAAGCAGTTTGCACCGTCAGATGCAGTTGTGCATGAAGGGATAGGCTGAAGGTGGAAAGGGGAAAAAAGTTGGCTTAAATACAGCAAGGTTTGCATTTGAAAGGTCAACAGAGTTATCTCTCTTCATGTGAGGTTGTGTTTGGCCCGTTTAAAAGAGGGCCAAAAAACTTTAAAAGGTATCATGGGGGGCATCTTGGTGTGCTGAACTGCTGGAGTACCCACAGCCTCAAGGCTTCCCCCATGAGCTGGTACAGACACTGGAACAGTAATGTCTTCAGAGTTCAAGTGTTTCTGGTAATAAACAGTTTTTTCAGATGAGTTCACTAGTACAGAATGCCACTGCAGCGTGCAGGCTTCCAGAAGCGTGTGCTGTGCTTCTGAGTGCTCCTTACGTCCTGTTCGTATGTGCTGCGTCACTGGATTTTTAAAATTACTTTAAAAATATCTTGAGTGTTTTAAATGCACATGTATAGTTTCAGAAAGACCCACTATATCATAATAGTTGTGATAAATCAGTGCTGCCATTTACACTGGAGCTAATTGCTCTGTCTTCCACTATAGGTTGCACAGAGCATTGAGGATCATCATCAAGAAGTAATTGCTTTCTGCAGAGAAAAAGGTTTCCATGGTTTGGTTGCATATGACTCCGATTATGCATTGTGCAACATCCCTTACTATTTCAGTGCCCATGCCCTAAAACTGAGCCGGAATGGGAAAAGCCTCACAACAAGCCAATACCTAATGCATGAAGTTGCCAAGCAACTGGACCTGAATCCAAATCGCTTTCCTATTTTTGCTGCTCTTTTAGGTAAGTGAAGATGCTGCTAGTCTGCCTTACAATTTCAGTTTCTATTAACTGTTTTAAAACAATGCGTGTGTAATTTGACAAAGCACCTGGGGAAAGGCATCCCTTTGTTCCAGACATTCCTGCTGCGTGAGGTGGACTGGATGTGTGTTTGAGGTCAGACATGCCCGGTTTGTAGAAACCTTCGAGCAATGCAAATTCTGGCTGTCTGGAAAGAAGAGTTGAAAGCAGGGATTCGGCGGAGCTGTGCTTAGCCAGAATGTTCTCTGTGGGTGGGGGGAATCAGGACAGTTGCGGTTCTAGTTTGGGTCCTGTATAGTATGAGGTCTAGTTTCAATGGTGAACTTTCCAGACTGGAAGTACGCTTTTGTCCTGAATTCTGCCTAAAAATAACACCTATGGAGTGAAGGTGCTTGGTTTGCTGGGGCTTTTTTCCCCGCTCTGAAATGAGTATTGGACAAATACAGCAGCATGTCAGCTGCAGCAGAAATATACTGAACTGCATAATTGAGTGAAACTCCGCATTTCTGAAAGCACGAGTGACCAGCATTGTACCATTCCATTGGTTTTGTCTGTATACTTTCTTAGCACTCCTGCTTCTCACCATCAGGAGCTTCTCATACTCAGCAGCATAGGAGGGAATGTCTGCAGTTTCACATTTCTGCTTAAATGGGACACTTTTAACACACTCTATTTCCATAGCAGTGATAGAGAATAACTGTCATACTCTCTCAGACAGAAGAGTGAATTAATTACTGACAAAGTTGACTCCAATGAATAAGATTTATTTAGAACAGCATTCTAACTGCTTTTTGGGAGCAGCCATGTTCTTGATCTTGTCATGCTGTGCAAACAAATTAAGAAAACTGAATTTTCTTTCTAGTTTCTCACTCACTTTGTTTCAGTTATGGGTACATGATAGAGGAATAAAGCTTCCTTTAAAGCTCTGAATGAGAGAGGCTTTGTGTTACTGTTTTAAATGCTAATAATTTAGTGGGCTTTAATATTGCTCCCAGTCCAGGAAGGCACCTTCCATGTTAAGAAGGAAAGAACCAATGGATCTTGCAGTAGAAAGCCACAAGTATTTGACTATTTGGAGTTGCTTTTTGTCAGTGTGTGTTTTTCCTGCCTGCTCAGGTGTAGGTAGGGAAGGCAGAGGGTTGGCTGAGCTGCCATTGCAGGAATTGCATGACAGACTACTATTGCTTGGCTTTGTTTTGGAGTCTATAAATAAGTTGGGGCATGCCAGTTCAGTGAGTAAGAATTACTGCTGGAAAAGCAGTCTCCCAGTTGCAGATACGCTTTATGGGCTTCTTGGGAAGTGTGGCTTTAAGTCGCCGCACAATTCCAGCTGCATGGCCTGCTGAGACTTTGCTTGCTTATATCAAACAGTAGGTGAGAAAGGTTCTGGTAAATTTTCTGAAGGCTTTGCAGTTTCATGCAAGAAGCTCTTGGTTATTTTTCTCTCTTGCTGTCTTTAATGACCAAATATTTTTCAGCATGTTCTTAGGGGAAAGAAATTTGAGGTAATTTCACATGATTACGCTAGAGACATTTGGTGGCTTTCCCCCCTCCCCCTCAAATTGGTACAAAGGCTAAAAACCCCCAGGTCAGCTACAAATTTAGTTCTGAGTATTCCTTTGCATTTCTTGTGTGTGCGTATTCAGTATGAGTAAGCAGAATAAAGTTCATGGAAGTCAGGGTTAGAGCAGAAGATACTCGGAGATCTTCCTGTGCTTGGGGCTTTTGTGTTATTTTTGTATGAGTGAATTTTAGAAACCCTAGATATTTGGGATAGAAAGTGATTATATAAGCTGACAACAAACAGATACAGTTTGGCTTAAAGTACTGGCAACATGTTTTAACTTTTGCAACCTTGGTAATACAGTAACTTTTTTTTTTTTTTTTTTAAATAGAATACTAACGGCTTATATGCATATAGTTGTGTGTAGCATGGAATGTGTTTAAGTTAGGGTGGCTCATTTTCTAATCTAAATTTTTATATTTTTGTTGAATATCTGAGGGCTTGTATGGCTTCACAGGTTGTTCTGCCCTTGCTCCTGTGGCCTCTTTGGGTCTTTTTTGATCCTGTTCAGTAGAGTGAAGAAAAGCACAATTGGAAGGAATGAGTGAGCATTTGATGACATGGAAGAGCACATGAATTTTTTCTGGGTACAGCAGTATAACTCCCCATGCTAGTACTTTGTGTGGGAATAAAATAATGTATTCTGAAATAATTACAGTTAAGCTACTGGTTTAATTTTTGCAATTCCAGAAGGCTCAAACTATCACAATAGCTGTGATATCCATAGTCAACTTTAGGGCTGCAGATGTATTTCCCTGTATCCGGGAAACTAAAGTTTCTTTATATTCAGATTCTTTCTTGTCATTAACTCCAAGAATCAGTTTGGGGAATGCTGAAAGAGGAAAATCATCCTTAAAGTTCCAGTCTCATATTGAGCAGTTGGAGAAGCCTGAGGAATGACACTAAATTGGGCAGTTTAAAAATTGTTCTCAATGGCAAGTGATTTGGGATTCAGTTCTGTGCAGGGATAGTCTTTATTGAAATATTCCTTCAAAATACTTTTCTGACTGTATAAACAAGGCAAACTTCTAAAGATTGCTTTCAGATGAGGTTCTGTGTACACTGTGGTTGGTTGACTTGGTTTACAGTTTTTTTCCTTCTTACAGCTTTTCATCCAGAAGGGGTTTATAGTTGTAGCATTATAATCTAAAGGGTATCCTTAGCATGTGGCCTGGATACTGCATCCTCTGAGTGTGCTCTTAAAAATTTCTGTTCTAATTGCTGCTGATGTAAACAGGGAGTTGATTTGGGTTATTTTGTAACTTTTGACTCAAATACTTAAGAATAATTTTAAAAAAGAAAAGCAGCCCAAGCTTCAGCAAGTAGAAAAACAAACTCAGTGTGAGATATAGGGCTCTAATTCAGTGAACTCTTTAGAAAGGGCACTGGCTTCAATTAGTATCTAATTGCTTTAAAAAAAAACCTAAGGCATACACTAAAATAAGCCATTAAAATGGGAAAAATCAGTATATGTTGAGGTTGTTCAGCCAGGTCAAGAAATAGAGGTTGCTTATGTAACGCTGATCTCTTTCCCACTGTGACAGCACTCTGTAACATGTTTAGTTATGGAATCCTGTTCTGCTCCTCAGTAAAATTTTAGAACTGCATAAGGTAAGTACAGGCATCATTTCTTAATTGGACCACAAAAGACACTGCTGCACTTCAGTGTACATGGTGAGAATTGATCAAACACTGCCTTTTGTGTGTTCCGGGGGATGGAATTAAGTGCAATGACAGATGGAGACCAAACAAAGTTGAGGTTTTGGTGGAAGGGAGAGAAGCCCTGACTATTTTGAAAGGCAGCATGTGCAGGACTGATTGTCAGTTATCACAGAACCGTGCTGCTCTGGCTACAATAGATTTTTGCAGACCTGTGTTACGAAGACTGTCTGATATTACCTTGATCAGATTAGTGAGTGTGGCTGTTATGTGCAGACTTGTTGAATTTTTCTGATGTGAGATTAAAGTTTAGCTTCTAATGAAAAAAAAAAGATAACATCTCCTTGCTGGAGATCTCAGTAGTGGGCGAAGTATTGATTGGACACAAAGACTTCCCACTCTGAGAAGGCATCTGCTTGTCACCAGGCAGGGGACAGCTTTCCTGTTTTTCACAGGTTAAAGAACATTAAGAGCAAACTAGATGATTTTATAAGCAAAATATCAAGAAAGAAAACAGTTGTGATATTCAGAGATCTTGTCATATTCTTTATGAACAGTGCATTCACTAATAAGCTGCTGCTCTATAAAACCAGGTATTGAATATATCCTGAAGTTTTCTGCCAGAATTGTGTTAATACATTCTGTTTAGCTCTTTGTAAAGTTTGGATCCACAGCCACTGAACTCCATCAGTGGCTGATTAGTTATGTCTTTGATTAATACAAATGTTTGAAATGTTTCCTAGTAAGAAATTTTTTTTGAGTGATGTGCTTTGGGGAAAAAAAACCCCAATGTAGGTGATCTTCTGTTAGCTATGAACAGTGTGGTAAATACAGTCTCTGTCTCTGTCCATGGAAACAACAAAATAATTTCCCGATTCTTTCCCTGCTACCAGCCCAAGGTCCCATCTGACCTGGTCAGATCAGCAAAAGAAACTTCAGGAACTGGGAACGTGCTAAGTGTCATTGGAGCTGCTGGCGTTCCTGAGGGTTAGATAAACCTGGCTGGTGCCTTGCTGCTGGCCCCGTGCTGCAAGTGGAGCAGAGTGCAGATTCCAGAGGCAGCTCCCATGTGGATCAGTAACGGCACGTGCTGGGATGCAGAAGGGGCTTACCAGCACGTGTCAGGGAGCAACAGAATGTGTTCTTAGGCTGTTGCACCTGCATTGTGAAATCTGTTGAGGATTCCCTAACAGGACACGCTGGCTTGAGGTGGACCCCGTGTTGTGCCTGGCTCCGTTGCTGCTGTAGCAGAGCTGGTTTCATGGAAGAGTGCTCCCCTAACACACGTAAAGTGGCTCTTGCTGCAGCAGCAGCATGCTAATTAGGTTTTTCTGGAGTAACAAAAAGCTATCTGCAAGTTTAATCTGTTAATCCTCTTGATCGGGAGTTGAGGGCTGATTGCAGATTTGTTTGCTGTATGTAGAAACAGTGTGTAGCGTTTTACAGTGTACTTAAATGAGTTCTGCATTATGTTCCAGGTAATCATATTCTACCTGATGAAGATTTGGCTTCCTTTCATTGGAGTTTACTTGGTCCAGAACATCCACTAGCTTCACTTAAGGTACGAATTTAATATAACTAGGAGAAAATAAGCTAAAATCAATGCTACTGGTTAACAAGAGCAATGTGATAGGTTAATTGAGAGCAGCTCTGTGAGGCCCTTGTGCTCGGTCACCCTCAGGTGTCCCAGTCCCTGGCTGCAGAGGATAC
Source organism: Gymnorhina tibicen (assembly GCA_013399875.1). Lineage (NCBI taxonomy): Eukaryota > Metazoa > Chordata > Aves > Passeriformes > Artamidae > Gymnorhina > Gymnorhina tibicen. The sequence goes on from VXAZ01001259.1 coordinate 478,522, forward strand.
GTGGGGTCATTGGCCTTAAAAGGCTAAACTTAGCCTGTGTGATCCCCCTCAGTGCCCTTCAGCTGCACGAGCCAGAGCTCCAAGTGTGGTTTGGCTTGGAGAATGCAGCTTCTTGCTCTCCTCTTTCTTGAAGAGGAGAGTTTTTTGTTTATTCGTATTCTTCAGCTATCAAAAATAACGAACTGTGTATCTTCCTACCATCTTGTTTTATTTTCTGCTGCTCTGAGTTTGTGTGTAATAGTCCGTTTTTGGTATTTAAAGTGTAAATATGCTGGAGAACAGATTGCATGAGAAAGCTAAAGTGGCCTTTGGTAGTTTTGGAGGGGGTTGAGACAAGTAACTTGCCTGATGCTCTTAGTTTACAGTATGTGTGTTCTGCTGCTTCATCACACTTGCCTCGTGCATCTGCCAAGTAGACGGCTATAAAAGGGAAACTGGACACATCAGAGAATGGGATCATAGTGACCTTTCTCTCTGCCACAACAGATATATCTGTTTGCCTTTCTCTTAAGGTGTGCCATGCAGCAAATAATCTGCTTTTTGTAAATTCTGTCAAACTGTTTTGTTATCTCTACAGCAAAAATAGGTGGGTTTTTTCCCCTTCTGTTCTGAAAGTTTATTAAGCCTTGAAAACTTGTTTTGCCAAAGGTAGAATTTAAAACCAGATTCCAGATTTTCAGCAGAATTTTTAGGGCTTGCACATGCATTGCTTGGTGAACAGCTGTGACATTTGATGTTACACTCATCCTCTATTTTGCTGCCGCTCTGGTGTTTAGAAAGGTAAGTGTCAGCACATTCCAGTGGCAAAACAAAACCTGCATGCATGTTTGCTACTTTCTTGTAAAATTTGAGGTGAAAAAATGAGTGAGTGTGCCTGTATTTTCATTTTTTACTAAAAAGATTAAAATGTAGGGCTTCTTGCCAAGTGGTTGATAAACTTTCTGGTGATTCTTTTCTGTGGTCTAGACTGAGTAGACTTGTTTGTCAGTCAGGTCAGATTATGACTTCAGACACCTAGAGCTCCAGGAAAGCCCTCTAAATTTATACTGAATTACTTAAATGAAAATTAGATGTTTGTCATCTTTGCTTCTAGATGTACATGTTCAATGGAAACGCCAACTGGGCTTTGTAGCTGGCATCCCAAGGAAGTGAAACGTGTACCCTCAGAGCATCCTGGCCTGCCTTAGGCAGTCCTCCCTGATGGATTTTATCTGTTGGCCAATGTAACTAGATATGAAAGCAGTTCCCGTTTGGCTGCTAAAGGTTCCGTGAAAACTGCTGCGCTGTTGTCAGTGCAAAGCCCCAGATGAGTGCCCTGCCTGAGGAAAGGCTAGCACAACACAGGATTTGTTGAATTTCACGGCAGCTCGCTGGCCATTTGTTCAGGGCACAGCCCCAAACTGAGCACAGCACCTCTGTCTCCTGCCTGGCAGTGGTGTCAGGTGGAAGGACACATCTGCAGCAAACCAGTCTTCCTTAGTTACTGGTAATGGAACAACTGCCTGTTTGTTTCAGCTTTAGTTTCACAGTGCTCGTGGTTTGAAATGATAACTTGTTTCAGAGCTCATTAATCGAGTTTCATTTCACTGACATGCTAGTATGCCAGTGATGTCACCACAGCTCTCTGTAGGGACCTCTTCAGCGTAGATCTGCACAAAGCAGTATTACTTGTAAATTTTATGAATGCTTAAAAAACCCTAAAAAACATTTGTATTAACTACAAGGCTGATAGTAAGGAGTAGTTTCAGAACAGTCCCAAAAAGCACAAGCCCTCATGAAAACTGGAAATGGTGGGAAGTTGTTGTGTTTCCCCAGGATGTCCTTCCTGGGCTGTGCTTACAAACTTTGCTTTGTTGTGTCTATTTAGAGTCACAACGGAGTGTTCTCCATGCTCGGGAACCAAGGGCTTTAATCCCACACCTCATTCAGCTCAGGATTTAGAAAGCTTTTTCTCATTGTGCAAAGATTTTAATCTTTTGTCTTTAGAACAGTGTGGTCTTGAACATCAAAGCTGACAGATTATGTTCCAGCGGCCAGATTTGTTGCTTTTCAGGGAGAACTGTGACAGTTAATAAAATACAATTTATTTCCTGCATTCTCTCTCAATCTTTTATTATGCTGTAGCAAAACAGTAATTACTTTTCCTGCAAGAGAAGCTTTGCCAGTTCAGCAGTGGAAAAGGGTAACTTAGAAGAGAAACTACCAGCTTTGCTGGTGGAAATTGCTGGGTCTCCCCTGGAGTCACCATGGGGAGGGGAAAAAAGCAAACCAGAGGAACCCCTAGCTCTGTTTTAAATGGGGGAGTGTTCATCCAGGAACAGCTGAGTAGAAATGGGAACATGGGAGGAAAATGGAAAACCTGGCTGAAGAAATCCATACTTAACATCTGGAAGGAAATGAACCCGAGAGTCAGGACAATGTCTCTATGTGCTGGATGAAAAGCCTTTCAGGAGACACCAACAATTACCATCAGCTCAGCAGAACTGTGAAGATTCCATGGCCAAATTTAAATGAAGAGATGTGAATTGCTGTTGCTGCAACAGGGAGGAAGAATCAAAAGCTGGCTCTGTGACCTGTTCTGAGTCTGGATCTTGTCTGTCCAAATGTCCCTGTGGAAACTTCTAATAAGTGTGCAGACCTGCACTTGAGTCCTGTCACCTACCTGGGAGCAGAGTTCACTGAAATGACCATCCAAATCATGGGTGTGAAACAAGAAGTGTTGATAGATTTCCTGAGAAATCATCTGATTGCTAGACCTTGTTTGTAAACCAGCATTATTTGTGTGCTTTGGGATTTATCTTTAAGACAAAGACAATTTGGTTCTTGTTCTGGAAAAACCGGTTAAAGTATGGAGCTTCAAGATCAATGTGTAATACTGTCAGAATGAGTTTGGGAGGGCAGTTTCTTACCTCTGGAAGGAATTTGGTGCCTGTTTGGGAGTACAGACCCCTGAAGAAGTGCTGACTCTTCATTCACAAGGTAACCTTAGAAACAAAGCTTAATGCAGTCTCCCTTTATAAATAAAAAGAGTATGCAGGGAAACTCCATCTCCTTGGTTGTTCCATCTCAGTGGAGAGGCAGAGATGCTTCTAGAAAGCAATCCAAAATATGCAGGTTAGGTTCCTTCTCTGAATCTCTCTAGGAAATTCCTGTCTTACAGTTTGTTGACTTCATCGGGTGTTTGCCAGAGGGAGACTAATATGTGAAGTAGGTGCTTAGGTAATTTGCTGCTGCTCAGATGACAAAGGTGACACTATTAAGATATACTTCAAATAAGTGCCTTGTTGTTCATGGGGTATTTTGATGCTAAGGGTCATCATAATGCAGGTCAGAAAGACCTCAGGAAGTCATCTAGTACAGCCTCCTGTGAAAAGTGTGGTCAGCTTGAGGTCAGAGCAGGTTGCTCAGGGCATTGCCTAGACTCGTCTTGGAAATCTCCAAGGTTGGAGACTGCACAGCCTGTCTGGGCAGCCTGCCCTGTGGTTTGATGGTCCCGACGGTGAAGATGCTTTGCCTTGTGTGCAGTCTGAGCCCTTCTTGTTTCAGGCTATGTCTGGTGTCTTTTGCTCTTGCACAATGCACTGCTGTGAAGAGCTTGGCTCTGTGTGCTCAGTTACCTTTCTGTGGGTAGTGGAAGGCTGTATTTCCAAAGCCTTGTCTTTGCCACGCTGAATAAGCCCCATTCCCTCAGCCCCTTCTTTACAGAGCAATTGCTCCCAACTCTTTGACAATCTGGATGGCCTTCTGCAGAACCAGCTTGACTGTTGAGACACGTGGCTCGAGCCCCAGACGGAATGCAGTGCTCTGGAGTGGATCTGCTGTGCACTGAGGAGTGGGAGCCCTGGAGCTGCCAGCTGTGCTCCTGCTGCACAGCCCAGGGTGCACCCCACTGGCTCCTGTTCAATCTGCTGCTGCCTTCCAGCCCCAGGTCCCTTTTGGCACACCTCCAGCCTGTGGAGTAGCCAGGGGTTACTCCTACCCAGGTGCAAGGCTTCACTTTTATAGCTATAGAATTTCTGAAGGCTCCCGTTGGCTCATCCCTGTGGCTTGTCAGGGAGTTCTGGATGGCAGCCCAGCCCTCGGGTTCGGTGTGTGCTGGGCTGTCACACAGGTCTCAGTGAAGTCTGTCTGTATCACAACTTTGGCTTGTGCTTCTGCTCTTTCCTTTGCTTTCTGACATAATTCTTGTTCCTCTTCGTATCTTCAGCCTTTTCACTCACCAGCGGAAAAAAGATGTTCTCTGTGTGTTGTCTCACAGCAACTGAATGTTCAAGGTCTCTTTTTTAATGGTTTGAAAATGAAACTGAACCAATTATCTGTTTCCAGCAGGCACAGCAGTAAATGATTAGTTGATTAGTCTTTACAGGCTTTGCTTCCTGAAGATGAGCAGCTGGGGTGTTCCCAGAGTTGGGGAGCTTTTCCCAGGTGTAGCTTAGGTACCTTCTACACTATCCTAATCATCCCATGGAGCTGTACTTATGTGAGTCTGTTCTCTTCCAAAAAAAGCATTTTCACAAGTTTATTTTATCAAACCCAAGACATTTTTATCTTACTGCTTCTGTGTTTGTAATGTTACTCTGCCTCTCATTTTGACAAATACCTCTATAGAATGCATGGCCTTTCCTCACTTAGTCTTTTCAGAGTGCACAAATAAGTGACTTGTGACTTTTGTCAGTGCTCTGTCACAAACTATAGGAGTCCTTTTACAGCTAGCAAAGAAACTGGGCCCTTTCTCAGGAGTAAGCTCTCCAGCCTGAATGCGTGCATGTGTGGGACCCACCCTCATGTTTGCCTTCCAAAATTGATTTTCCATGTTGTTGCTTGTCCGAAACTTTTCTCCAGAGGATAAGGGGGGAAAAAAGTAACTTCTAATGAGAAATTGGTAAAACATGCTGCTGCTTTTGCTCTGAAATGCTTTGTGTGACACTAAAAGTAGGTTTGAACCACCAACACGTGCTCTGTAACTTCTGCTGCAAGTCTGAATTTTTCCTATCCCTAACACGCAGCAAGACTTAGCTTGTATTTTAATGCACACAGAATTAGAAACATTCTTTATGATTCAGTACAGAATCTACAGTTTTGGATTTCTGGAAAGTTCTGAAATGAATAGAAAGATATTTTATTCTTTAAAATCAGGAAAGTACATCTTATTTCACCATTTTCATTTCAGACTTCTGTGTAGCGTAGGTCACGATACTCTTTAGTTTTGAGGATGTTCTCACATTTGCACTGGATGTCTTTGAAACAGAAGAAAAGAAAATCCAAATATGTGAAATGTGTCTAGATCTGTAAAACATACTTTCAGAAGGCCTCACTTCAGGATTTAAGAATATGCTCCAATGAGATCTTGAGGCTGTTTACAGGCAGCTAAATGGGTGCGATATGCAAAGTGAGCCCTTGATAGGCCTCACTTGGGCTTCATACTTGCAGGGCCTGAGCTGAATGTTAGTGCCAGAGTGATGTGATGTCTTCTCTTGATGCCGGCTTTATATGGTTTATTCAGTATTGCCATCGTGGAGATGACATAAATTAACGGGAGATTGCTTACTCCTGTCATCCACTGTGTTTCCAAGCAGGGATTGCAGGAACATTCAGGGAGCAGTGCAGGGTTTCTGCAAGGGCTCTGCAAGAGAGCACATCCACAGAATGATTCAGCTGCTTTAGAGATGGGTAACTGGTACACATACAAGGAAAATGGGAGGTGTTCAGCAACTGACTTGGATTACCAGGGAGAAGAAAATCTATTCCTTCTTCTGGCAAAATGTGGGCAAAATTCTATCATCAATATCTGTGACTCTAAGCTTACACGTGAGTGTGATCTATATTTGGTGGTGTTGTCCATATTCAGAGTGCACACTAGTGTAAACTTAGATTTTATATCTGAGATAGAAATAATTACCCTGCCACTGACTACACTGAACAGAACTGTTCTTAACTGTTCACTTTTCACAAGGGCGTGGAGTGACTGGACATGGAGGAATGGTCTTAACCGAAGGGGGGCAGGTTTAGGTTAGTTACTAGAAAGAAATTCCTCCCTATGAGGGTGGGGAGGCCCCTGGATCCCTGGCAGTGCCCAAGGCCAGGTTGGATGGGTTTTGGAGCAGCCTGGGACAGTGGGAGGTGTCCCTGCCCATGGCAGGGGGTGGAGCTGGATAGGCTTTAAGGTCCCTTAACCATTCTGTTTAATTTAGACTTATAAAATATAGAGCTAGTCTCTGGTAGAGGATGACCAGATATAGAATGAATATCCTGACATTTGTAAAAAGTAGACACTAGGAGAAGGAAATTAATAAAAATGGGAATCTGGCAAAAATTCCATAGTCTAAATATGAAGAGGGCAGTGTAAGAAATTGCATCATAAGTAGATCAAATAAGGGCAGAGAAGAAAATAATCACATATGGTAGACTCCATATAAAATGAAAAGGGGTTGTGGTACAGGTTTTAAATTTTCAAAGATAAAACTAATGAAGAATTAATCAGAATTTTGCGTGTTTCTGACAAGACTGAATTGCACTGTTTTCTAGTAAAGTATGATCTCTGTGTAGAATGCAATAAGGACACAAAGATTTTTCAAATTTTTTTGGAATCTTAAAAATAGAAGTGTTAAATCCTAATAGTGATCTCTCAAGTTTTGAATCACTGAATTTTGCAAACAGACAGATTAAAAGATGTTAAAAGCAAAAACCTAGCTGCCGCTATAGGCCCAGGCAGAGTGCTTCAGAACTGTGCAGGGGTTCCAGCCAGAATTTTTAGAAATTGCTCAGGCTTCCTCTAGAATGTAGGACACGTATTTGGAGACTCGTTCTGGCCCTGTGAGCCTGTGCAGCACTCGGGATGGGAGCAGGGGCTGCCGGTAGTTGAGGAGTTCTTCAGGCCCAGCTGGCAGCACTGCTCCCTGCCTGGAATTTTACAGAGGTCCAGGACGGTTCCTTGGCCTGAAGCTTCTGTTCTCCACACGGGATTACCCAGGGCACATAAGAGCAGCCATTCCTGTAATCATAGACCAAGTCATAATTTATTTTCAGGAGGAACCAATTGAATGCTGAGGTGGAAGTCCAGGGTTTCCAGTGGGTCTTTTTCATCAGTTCTGCTATCACTTTACACTCAGAAAATAAACTGTGTCAAAATATTTCCCAGCATATGTGAATGTGTGATGAAGATTATGGTGTATGATGAATTAGATAAAGCATTTTGTACTGGAGGAAATGTCCACTTGGAAGAATCAGCATTGTTAACCTTGTTTGTTGTTGGAGCTGATACTTAACCAGCAGGTATTTACATAGAGGTGAGGTTTCACATATGTATAAATATATTACAATTGTATGAACCACTGTTTAAGGTGAGGTCTTGAAAACAAGGTGGAAGGCCCAGAAGTAGTTAGTGAGCAGATGTGGCAGCAGGGAATTAGCTGACAGTGCTGTCGGTACGGGAGGGCTGTGCTGTTGCCGCTTGTGCTCACGCTGCCGTGTTTGCCCGTGCAGGTACGTGCTCACCAGTTAGTTTTACCGCCGTGCGACGTAGTGATCAAAGCCGTAGCCGACTACGTCCGCAACATTCAGGACACCACTGATTTGGATGCCATAGCAAAAGATGTTTTTCAGCATTCGCAGGTAAAGTATAAAGCCAAATATTGTCGTTTTCTTTTTTTTAATCGGGTTTGCTGTACGTTTGTGTTGAGGAATTGCACTTAATAAAATAACGATTTGATCAGTTGATAATAGGAATCTCTTGGTATTCGCAGTGGCTCAGCTATCCGAATTTCATGTTCCATGCTTTCTGAGGGTGAAAATACTGTGTTTACCCTCAGTGCATTAAATTCTTGATGACCAGAGGGGTTTGTAGCCTAGCTGCGTGCACTGCCTTTGAGAATCAGCTGTACATGAAGACTGAATTTTTAAACTTTACCCTTACATGGGTTGACATAACAATTCTTGTACTGGAGCAGTGCTGCAGCTCTGGAGGGTCCCTAGGCATTAATGCTGAGATATGGTGTACATTAACTACTGTACAGCCCTGTGCTGACCTACAAGTGACAAACCTGGATGTGCTTCTGACAGTTCTTTTTTTTATTTTTATTTTAGTCTAGAACAGATGACAAAGTTACTCGGTTTAAGAGAGCGGTTGCTTATTACTCAGCAACTAATAAACCTATGCCATTTCATCCACCACATTACCTAGGTAAGTAATGACAATAGCCAGGCTTTTTGTTTCAACTAACACCTGGGATAACTCTAAATCAGAAATGGTATTAGTGACAGCATCTTACAGAAATGTTTATGTCTTCTGGCAATTCTCATTGACCCCTGAAGATGAGGTTTCAGAAGAAGGTTTTCATAGGATACACGCTGAGTTTTCTTCTTGGCTGTTGCAGCATCCATTCTGGCATTGGGACACTTGAGAGAATGATGCTGTGAACAGCTGAAGTCTGGTGTCCACTCCCATTCATGAGGACAGGTCCTATTTCTAGTCATTAAAACATATTTACTGTTTCTCACTGGCCTTGCTGACATGTTTCAGAAATCCCTTTATAGTCTATGATTTTTTGATGTCATAACAAACCTGCTCACATTGCAGCCACACATTGTTGCAGTGTTACAGATTATTCTCAAGGCTTAAAAATTAAAATGTGTGATCACAGGATTTCCTACTCATGCCCCAGTCTTAACACTGCAATGTCATTTTAGCTGAAGTTTTCTAAAGATCTTCAGTTACCATACTGGTACACTGACACAGATTTTTCCTGCTCTTTTTGAGGGTGTGGAGTGTCTTTATATACATCCAAAGACCTGCATTAAAGAGTTTAGAGGCTACTCTAGGTCAAATATTCAAATGACAAAATGCCATCATTCTGTATCTGTGTGACGTTGGCAGCGTCTTCATTATGACATCTCTTGGGGGTTTTTTTCTTGTAAGCTGCCTTTGATTCCCAGGTAGAATAGGAATGTGCAACAATGAGAGATACAAAGACCTGAAAGAAGGTGAGACACATAAAATACACTTCACAGGCTACAAAGTATTTTTATTGAAAGGCAAAAATGAATAAAACTGACTTAAAGACGTAGGAAAAAACAGTAATGCTAACAGAAAAAGAATAAATAAACCATAGAAGCTAAAGGACGAACAGGGTAACATTTGTGTCAAATACTGAGTGTTTTCATGAGTGTTTGGTTTTTTTGTTTTTATTTTTCCTTCTCTTTTCCCCTCCTCCCCTGCAATACAGCAGCCAGACCGAATCAGTTTGGTATGCCTGGGATAGTGCCACCATATGTTCCTTCTCAGATGCTTAACATTCCACAGACCTCACTACAAGCAAAACCTGTGGTAAGTACAGCTTCTGCCCTGCTCTGTGGGAGAGGCCTGCTGTGCTCAGCAAACTGGAATCCAGGTGGGAAAGGTGGAGCCATCTTTTTTAACGTGGGCAGTCACTGACTGAATTTTAAATCTGGAACTTAAGTGGTGCTACAGCTGTGGTAGAACAGTTTTTGTGGATGCTCAAGATGGCTGAGTTTTAATGCGTACGTTTGGAAAAGGCCACTTGATTAAAGAATGTATTTTGTTTTAAAAGCAAAGACTTAGTTGCCTTCACTCAAGAGAGATCCCTTTATTTTAGGCCCAGCAGATGTCCAGTCAGGGTGGGGCCCAAGGCCAGGGTCCATACCCATACAGCCTCTCTGAGCCAGCCATCACCTTGGAAACAGGTGGAAAAAGTCTGTCTGAGCAGAACAACTACAGTAACATTCCTCACGAAGGAAAACACACACCATTGTATGAACGGTCTTCTCCAATAAATCCAGCCCAGAGTGGGAGCCCTAATCATGTGGATTCAACCTATTTTCCTGCCTCTTCTACATCTTCGTCCTCTGACAATGATGAAGGCAATGGGAGTGCAGTGAAGTAAGTTTCTCATGAGGATGTTCTCTTACTCAGCTTCTGTTAAAATAAATTTACTCTCAAAATCATATACCTGTATCCTGAAAGTAAGAACCATAGAATCAATCATAGAATACCCTGAGTTGGAAGGGACCCACAAGCATCACTGAAGTCCAACTCCTGGCCCTGCAGAAATCTGCAAATTAGTGATATGATAGACCTTAAAAAAATAGTTTTGGGTCACTATGACTGCAGACATGTGCATGGTTCAATCTCATCACCGTGTTCCTTAAGCAGGAATCCAAAACCAAATAATTTTGGGTGTTTTTCCTCTTCTGCCCTTATGTTTTATTGAGAGACTGAGGTTTTGGTAAATGTCATAAAGCCTTCCAGTCCTTTACTTTGTATAAAAAATCTTCCTACTTCACAGTATAATTCATTAAAATTTCAGAAACTAAAAACTATGGAACTTCACTGAACTTGTAGTGTTTACACTTCCTAAATTTGGGGATAATGTGACTTTGCAAAGAAACCTAATGTGAATGTCAGAAATTTTTTTCAAGACTCCTGCAAATGAACATTTTTAATAGAAAGCATCCCATAAAATCAGAATGTCTTGCCCAAAATTCCAGTCACAGACACCAAGGATTTATTTCACTGTCTCTCAAACTGCATTATAGTATGATGTTTTTCTTTCTGCTGTCCTTCAGCCATGTCAGTGGGAACAAAATAGGCTGGGAAAAGCCAGGAACCCAGTCAGAAGGTCAAACGCGTGGAGAGCTGGGAGACCAAACAAAGGTATTTCCTAACATCACATTTTATTACTTTGTGGTAAAGCTGTACAGCAAACTTGGGGGAGGATTTTCAATATTGATCCATAGTATTTAGTGCAAACCTTTACACTTCTTTGTGAATTACAAAACAACAGCTTTAGAGTACAGGAGGAAGGTCTCCAAGGACACTGTAGCATATACATAAAAACAAACCTTAAATAGGATGTGTTAAAAAATACTAGATACAAACCAGGAACAAATCAATAACCTTGTTTGGCCCTTAGCCAACAATCTCACCCTCAGATGTTGCTTTCTGGGTTTCCAGTGGTGCATGTTGGACTTTGAGGAAGGAGTGTTAACAGTCTGGGTGTCCGTGCAGTCCGAGTCCATGTCCTGTAACCCACAGTGCAGTAAGCCCAGCTCTGACACCGTCAGTGTTAGCCACAGGCCACTGCAGGTGTATTAGAGCTCAGCTGGGGAGTTAAAAGTCCTTTGTAACTGCATGGTAGGAATTTCACATAATACTTTTTAGTGTAGCTCTGTGGGACCAGTTAGTGTTGCTGCTTAACCAGGTAGGGATGGGCTAGATAAGCTCTTGATAAAGATTTATCATTATTAAATTTAAGATTTCAAACCACTGTTCAATCAAGAATATGGTGGTCTCTATTCCAAGTTTGATCTGTGTTTGGGAAGAATATTCAGAGTATTTGCACTAAATATCTCTGTGCCTTGATGGTGGAGCTGTACACCAACTGTTAACCCTGTCCAAAAAACCCTATCTCAAGTTAGTTACACTGTAAGCAAACAACATTTTCCCTGTACTTTTGGCATAGGAATTCCAGTAAACTTGGGCTTTTGTGCTTAAAATATCAAGTGGATGATTTCATCCATCAGCGGTTATTATTTCTGCAGACTATGCCTGTAGGATAACTGTGTCTGCCTGGGGATTAGTCACCGTATGCAAATGCTAATTTGACCTATTACATTCCTTTCTTCTCTGCTGGGCTGGGCTGTGTGTGCAGCCCTGTGGGTCCCCACAGCCCTGAGCGTGTCCTTTCAGGACAGCCCCCACGCAGAGTCAGAGCTGTAAGAGCCTCGCTAAACTTTCCAGTAGATGTGTGCACGCAGGCTGACTTAAATAGATCCTGTTTCATGTATTAATGCTCCTGAGCTTTCCTTGCCTATCTTTTTTTTTTTGTTATCAAACCGCTTCTTCAGCCCTCAGTAGCAGGAGAAGGCAGAAGTATCTGTTGAGCACAACAGGAAGGATTGAGAGTACATTTTGTAAATGAACTCATTTCCTAGAGAGGTGAACATTAACGATTGAAAAAAGAGGTAGTACTTCCTTAAGAAGTTGCCCAGGGAAGCTGCCCCATCCCTGGAAGTGTCCAAGGCCAGGTTGGACAGGGCTTGGAGCAACGTGGGATAGAGGAAGCATCCCTGCCTGTGGCAGGGGTGGAACGAGATGGTCTCGAAGGTCCCTTGCAATCTGTGATTCTGTGAAGATTTCAACTGAGTGAGCTATGTGAATTTCTGAGGTAAAGTGCTGAAAATCCAGCTAAGATCAGGCAGGTAGCAGCAGTCTTGACACTCCTTTCACTTGACTTAAATGTCAAAATTCCTTGCAGTTGTCTCACAGTGTGATTCTACATGACAAAGGTAAGCTCTTCTCACTTGGTTGGATGCTTATTTCTAAAGAAAAAAATACTCTTTTAACTGGTGTTTCCTCAGCTTAGGTGTTGGAATATTGCTGGAGCAGACGCAGGAAGAAACTGGGTAGTGCAGTCAGGGAAAGCATTGCTGTCATGTGGTGTTTTTTGTCTTCTTCCCTGTGTGCCCCCAGTAATCAGTAGTTCTGTAAACTTCTCGCTGTGGTTCAGAATTGCTGACTTAGAGTTGTTGGAGTGGTAGAAGACGGGGACAGAAGTCTTTAACCTGATACAGAAATATTTGATACTATAACGCGGATTTAATAGAGCTGTGCTGTAAAAGCATTTGGTGTTAGCATGTTGTGTTGGAAGTGTTCTGGTTTACAGGTTTTAACCATTTCATCTATATAATTTCATTTTTATTACTCAAATGAAGTCCATATCACCAACTAAAGTACAATCTCTCAGTAACATTCTCCTTGATTGTGTGATTAAAGTGTCATCTGAAAACAAAGTTGCCTTTTGATACCTTGCTAGAGCCTGTTTTTACTACCTACACCTTTCTGTAGAAGATTTTTGGAAGTTGTGTGGGGTTTTTTGTTGTTTGCATGCAGGTTTGTATTTTTCGTGGGTCTGAAGCGAACCACCTGAGCTTGTTTGGGCCTATTTTTTATATTACACGTTCTGTGGGATTTCATGCTTTGGCCATTTCTGTTTCAGCTTTGCTTTTCAAGTCTTGGGAAGCATGTGAACTTCTTCACAGATACTCTGAAAGTACTCATGCATGATGTATCATCAAGTGACCAAATTTTGGTCTCAAAAGTTTTTACTATTGCTATAATAATTTATAGGCATGAAGTTAACATGAACTCTTAAGGTAAAATCAGCTTTTGGTTTTGAAGACCAGGATTTTTAGGAATGAACTCTAAATTTTTTTTTGTTGTATCTGTGAGAAATCAACATAAATCCTTATAAAGGCTGGGAGGTTTACAGTATATTTTTATGCATCGTATTTTTCCCATAAGTTTATGAACTGCATTTCTAGAACTGGAATAGAATGCCACTTTAATCTTTCAGTCAGAAAACTTTGCCATTTTCTCCTGCAGTTTCCTCAGACAAAAGAGCTTCTTTGTGAAAAAAAACCCCAACCAACCAAAAAAACTAACAACATTTGCCAGGCTTTTGAGTTTGGACACTATGTATTTTACATGTTATTTAATTGAACTGTGTAATTTTCCCTTAGAAATTTCTCAGAATTACAATCTGAGAAGGGCTATGTTTATGGAAGTCTAGATAAATTACAGACTATGTGACTGTCAGTTAACACATTGAGTTGGGAGTATCTTGGAAATACTGAGTTCAGAGGCCATTCACAGGTCATTAAAAGGCTGTCAGTCCACTTCTGCATTATGCAGTTAAAAATAAAAAAAAATAGTAATTACTGTTGCTGCTAATAAGTTGAAAGTTTTATCGTAATATTAATTTTCTTAGTAATTTGGTTCTACTAGCAGACAATGGATGAAGGTTTCTATTTCCTGAAAACCTTGCAGCCAGCTTTGGATAATGTATTCTGCACACTGCAACAGCGTGATGTGAAGATTTACTGTTTTCGTTGGGGGTGAGGGAGGAAGTTTGCTGTTTCTCTTGGCTGATCTCCTCGTATGTTTCTGGACACATCCAAAGCACTTTATTTTGTATGTTCTGTTACAGGCAGAAGGTTCCTCTAGTGCTTCTTCAGGAAGTCAGGCAGCTGATGTCAAAGGGAATCAAACCAGTAATCCACAAATCCCATGCCTGTTGTCCATGCCCACCAGAAACCACATGGATATTACTACCCCTCCATTACCTCCGGTAGCACCTGAAGTATTACGAGTGGCAGAGCACAGGCACAAGAAGGGGTTAATGTATCCCTACATCTTTCATGTCCTAACTAAGGTATGACATTTAAAATGAGGGACTGTGAGATAATAATTCTGTGAAGATAATTGCCCTGGCATTTCTGGCTAAAGAGTATCAGATTTTTACATCCTTTTTAATGCTCTAAGTTCTGGTCCCTTTTCAGTCCTTTGAACCAGTTTTCCCCGTTTTCTAACCACTGATCTGGTACATTGCTCCAATAAATATGAGATTACTATAATTAGAAGTATTTATTTACAAAATCAAGTATTTTTCCCCAACTATATGCACATGTTTGTATATGCATGGGTGTATACATCTCTGTGTGTATGTTTATGCAGAGTCCATCTAAAAATTCCTGTGTATGTGCTTTGGTGTCTGTGCCAAGTCTTTTCTATTTTCAGCGTTCAGAAGTACTGAGATTGTTTTCCCTCCCGTCTGATCCCTCCCATTGCTGATAGCTGGCCCCGAGAGAAGCACAGCAGCTCTGAGAAATCCCTTTTGTACCAGCAGCTAGCAAAATGGCACTGTCCCCATTCCTGTTAACCTTTACTCACCTTAAAAATCCCTTCAGGATAATTAAGGACCACAGGCAGATCTGAAATCCATCAATCTAAAAGTTCCTGCATCGAGGTTGAGGTTTGGATTGCCTGCTTCCCATTTGTTTAGTACCGCAGCTCGTGTCGCTGTCGTGTGCTTACACTTTTTTGTCAAAGAGAAGTGAAGAAGAATCAAAAGGTCTGTGAAGACCATTGATGTCAGTTGTTTCACACTTTGCATAGCCCAATATTCTTAGCATGTTTAAATACTGCTTGATGTTCAATCACAGAATCATTTAGGTTAGAAAAGATCTTTAAGATCATTGAGTACCACTGCTAACCCAGCACTGCCAAGGCCACCACTGAACCATGTCCCCAAGTGCCACATCTACGTGGCTTTTAGATCCCTCCGGGGATGGGGACTCCACTGCCACCTGAAGCCGTTTCCTTTGTCGTGTCCTTTGTTCCTGGGAGCAGAGCCCAACACCCCCTCCCCGGCTGCCCCCTCCTGTCAGGGAGCTGTGCAGAGTGAGAAGGTTCCCCCTGAGCCTCCTTTTCTCCAGGCTGAGCCCCTTTCCCAGCTCCCTCAGCCCCTTCCCAGCCCCATTCCCTTCTCTGGACATGCTCCAGCCCCTCAAGGTCATTCTTGTTGTGAGGGGCCCAGAACTGACCCCAGCATTTGAGGTGGGGCCTCACCAGTGCCCAGCACAGGGGGTGGGCACTGCCCTGGTCCTGCTGCCACACCATGGCTGGACAGGCCTGGGTGCCCTGGTCCTTCTTGCCCACCTGGGCTCCTGTTCAGCTGCTGCCACCAGCACCCCCAGGGCCTTTCCTGCCAGCCTGGAGCTGCAGAGGGTCTCTGTGACCCTGGTGCAGAACTGTTGAACTTTGTGGTAGAATTATGGGGGTTCTTTAGAAATGGGCACATGTTCCAGGTTATGCTGCTGTTACTGAGAGAGACCTTTTAGACATAACCTTAAACCTAAGGTAGTTTTGTCTGAGTTAAACCTGACAATATCCTAATGTAATCACTTCAAGGTGTCACCTTCAGGATTCATTACTGGGATAGTTTAAATAGTTGTTTTTTTTGTTTTTTTAAGAAAGTAGCACAATGAAGTGTTTTCTTGTCAGTGTTAAAAATAAAGGTTGATTTTTGGGGACAGTGCAGTCAGTTGTTCTCCAAGAATATCTTAACATGTTTGTTTGTGCAGTTATAGAAAACAGTGTTGTTGTTTTGAGAGAAAATGTTGGAAGGTTCTTTTATGCTTTTTTTCTTAAAGGATATAAAATGCTAAGTTTTTACATACATGTATTCAAACCCAACCTTACTCAAGTAATTCCCAGTTAGGTGTTCTTTGTCCAGGTGTGCTCATGCATTGTTTTTTACAGCGAGTCCCCAATACTGTTTCAAATCCTGCAGCAAAAAGTCAGACTGGAGTTTTTAGACAGCATGAATATTTTTAAAAATAACTGCCTGAAATGTAGATCAGCTTCGAATGTGCTTTGGCTGTCTAAAAGCACGTTGCTCCATTTCCATGTGTACTATTTTTCCAAGTGCCTGTATTAAAAGTGCAGTATTTAATTAATCCTCACATGTAGCTAGTCCAGACAAACAAATACGTGTGTGATGGAGAAGGGAAAGAGGAAAGACACACAACCTGGAGGAAATGAGGCAGGCTGGGCTAATCCTTGCCCGAGCTGAGATGCACTTTATTACTGAATCACATTTGTCTTGACTAGCTGACATGTGTATTAGGGTTGGATTGGGTTCCCGTGCATACCTAAATGCTTTTTGTTCACTGTAACATGTCATATTTCTCTGCTTTCTTTCATGCCAAAGGGTGAAATCAAAATCGCCGTTTCTATAGAAGATGAAGCCAACAAAGACTTGCCTCCTGCTGCTCTCCTGTATAGGCCAGTGCGTCAGTATGTTTACGGAGTCCTGTTTAGTTTGGCAGAAAGCAGAAAGAAAACTGAAAGGCTTGCTTTTAGAAAGAACAGACTTCCACCAGAATGTACGTACTGCAGAACCCATGCTTTATTCCTCTTCCTTTGCTGTGGTTTCAGAGCCACTTGTACCGTGATGTGAATGGGAATCGTTGCTAAGATCCCGTCAGGGTAGCTGATGCCAGAGGAATTTCGGGCTTACTGGATACCGTGGATAAGAGAAAAAGATGTTGTTAATTTGAAATTTTATTTCCTATCGTAGTTTAAGAACTATAAATGTTGCCATTTCTAAGCAAGCTCTCAAGTTTGGTTTTGAACGTCTGCTTAAGCTGCTGCCAGACCTGCAGTGAGCGATCTCAGCTTGCGATGCCATTTCCGTGTGTGGCAGAGCTGGATTTCGGGAAACTTCTGTTCTCTGCACACGCATACAGATCTGCCTGCTTTTTTAAAAAATGAGAGGTGCACAGGTTAACTTGCCCTGTCTTCCCAAATGTGTCCCTGAAGGTACCTCAGGGAAATTTGCAAGTATCTTGTGTATTTCAGGTATTGGCATATAAAAACCTAGTTTAAACCCCACAGAAATCAGGGTATAATGTAACCAAAGGTAGACCTGGGTGAGGACAGACTAAACTTCTGCAAACAGCCTTGTCAAAAGATCCTTTGACTTGTTCAGAGAGATGGATGTTAATCTTCTCATTCTCATCTGGAAGTTGTCTTTTTAAGTCTTCAGCTTCCAGGATTTACTGTCATTCCAGTCCTCGTTCTAGAGTGTTTTTGTTATAATGAAATGCATGCAAGGAAATGACTGAATTTGCAGTAGCAGCTTATAAAGGTTACAGGAATGCTGAAGCATTCAGTGCATGGCACCAGCAGCACAAGTATTTAAATGTAGGAGTCTGCTGTCACTATGCTAAATTTAATCAGATATTCAGAATGTATGAAATCATCATTCACAGGCTTCATGTGTAAAGGATAAAAATAAGTATCAGTTGTATGTTCATTCCCTTTGCTCTCTCCATTTGTAATTGTGAAATGTTTCTGTACGTTTGTAGTGAAGATGATAATCTCCTAATGATGTTTGAAAAGCTGTTTATCTTTGCTAGTTACTTTGTGAGAATCAGTATTTACCCTGTGTGAATAATACCTCAGCACACATACAAACTTCTTACTTCTTAAAACTCACACAGCATAGTAGTATTTTGGGTTACAAGGTTATTTGAGGATTAAAACAGTGATTTTATTTGCAGTCTTCGTTTATCCTCATGAGACTTCTGTCCTGAAAAGACTACTACAGCCTGTTTTTTGGTGAAGTGGCTGAGTGCTGGAGGTCTTCTTCAGGTTTAATCTTGTAAACCTGGAATGTTCTCTGTAGGCTGTTGGGGAAGCCTGTATAATCTCTATTTTCTCTTCATTTATCCTGCTTTCCAGAGTTTATTCTCAGTGGAGGGTAAGCACACTGCTGCTGACTTGGTTTAGTTACAGGCGCTCTGGCAAATCTTGCTGCAGGACGCATTCAGCTACTGACCTACTTCTAGCTTAGGACTGACCAAGCTCTTAAAAAAGCAAAAACCAATTTGAACATATGCCCAGAAGTTCCTTGCTTCGCTGCAAAGCTGGCAGTGTCGGTAAAGATGGATTTGGGCTGCCGTGCAGGTGTGGGGTGTGAAAGGGCTCTGGTGCAGGAACGCCTTTATTTTGGTTGGCTCTCTTACAGAGCAGCAAGACTCGGGCAGTCTGTGCAAGGTGTAAGGAGAGAACAGTGTCTGAAGCACTGATTAGCCCTCTCTAACTTTTCCAAGGACCCAGGCTATAATGAACTAGATGCTGATTCTCCTCCAGTGTCTAAATTATTTTGCTGCTCTCAAGAATGAGTAAGATATGAAATGCAGTAATGAAGACAATTAAAAGAAAATTTAGAAATTAAGATATGTTAAGAGAATTAAGAAATTAGTTTCTGAAGAAATGTAAATGGTCCTTAAGACTTATGTGGAGAGGTAATGAATATTAATATCTGAAATCCTGTCATCTTTGTTGCACAAACCAAAACACTGGCAACTTAATAATAGTGCCTGAATAATTGGCAAGGATATTGCATGTGAGGGTTATGAGAGGCTGGGAAAAATACATAATAAACTGACACCTCAGGATTATTACTAAATATATAGATGGCAAGATAATGGATCTTTCATGAAACGGATGGGTTCTTGTCTTCTAAATCATTATTTTTTGTATGAAGTTGAAGAGCCAATGAGAAACAACAGAAGCAGCAGTCAGTGGTGTTCTTCAGTGATCAGTGCCTGCTAAGTGATGCCTTTGCTGTACATGGCCTCATCTCTGCTCCCAGAGGACAGGAGAGGCTGGGTCACAGAGTGCCTGCTTGTGTTTGCCTGCCAAGGGCACGGTGCTGACCGTGCCGCCCTTCCCTCGGAGGGGGTGGAAGCCAAGGGTCTCCCTTGCTCTGCTTGTCAAGCTCCAGAACGGGTTATTTCCATGTCCTGATAAATACATGTGTGTAGCGAAACCATCTGCTCTTTCTGCTCAGTGGCAAAACGCACACTTGCTCAAGCTGTCAGAGCTCCTGGTTGGATCCCGAGGTTTGTTATTTTAAGCCCAGCCACCTTGTGATGAGCTGTTCCCCATCACGGATGTACTCAGCCGGTGCCGGCCCTGCCAAGAGGAAAGCCGTGTCTCTTGGGCAGTAGCCCTCATGCAAAATCAAGCGTGCTGAGCTCAAGCTGTGCTGTCAGGAAGGATTGTAAGGTTAAAAATTACAGTTAATGAATAAGACCAGAACCACTGGAGCTGTGCTTGGCAACCAGAGCTCTGCTAGGGTGCTGTGGCTGGTGCCTTCAGAGCCTGTAACGGCACTCAGGTGTTCATCAAGCAGGTTACTGCTGTGCAGGTTGATGCTGACCCTCTTTGCTCGGACTGACCTTAGCATGTCGTGAGGGCACTGTTGAAAGCAGAGGTCCATAGATTGTGTGGTGCCTTGGGCCTCTGTGGGTATTCAAACCGGCTGATGAGCAGTAGGATGAGGTTTGGTATGAAAACAGTATAATCATCATGGTAATGGGGCTGATCCTAGTTGTAGTCGATGTAGTTTTCAGGGTAGGCACTGCTCATTTCTCAGTGGAAGTCATGGGAGGAAATGGCATGTGTCCCTCTGAGGACAGAGATTCTGGCAGCTGAGGATGCAGTGAGTTTGGCAGCAGTCTCAGTACAGATTTGTTAAAGGTTTAAGAAATGCCCTGGACAAATTAGGGGATATGGACAAGTCCTGGATTCATCTCTTAAGTTAAATTCTAATTTTGGGTGGACAGTGCTACAGTTGCTTGTCAATGGATACAGCTGCAATTCCTCATCCCCATCACTCAAGAGAGGAAACTGTATTCCAGCACACTAGACGGACCTTTGTGTTAAACCTTTCCACAAGAAAGTTACCTGCATCCAGTTCTGGGTCCTCAGCACAGGGCATGGACCTGCAGGAGCAAGTCCAGAGAAGGCTGTAAAGATGTTCTGAGGGCTGGAACACTTCTGCTATGGACACACTCTGGGAAGACTCTTTAGCCTGGAGAAGAGAAGGCTCCAGGGAGACTTAGAGCCCCTTCCAGTATCTAAAGGGACTCCAAGAGAGCTGGAGATAAACTTTGGACAAGGGCCTGGAGTGGCAGGACAATGGGAATGGCTTCCAGAGGGCAAATACGGGATACTGGGAAGAAATTCTTCCTTGTGAGAGTGGTGAGGCCCTGGCACAGGTTGCCCTGGCACAGCAGGGGATGGAACAAGGTGGGCTTTAAGGTCTGCTTCCACTCCAGCCATTCTAAGGGTCTTGTATCTTATTATTGTTTAGCACAACATAGAAGCCAGTGCAGATCTCTAGTGTGACCTCTGTAGCATGTGACTAAAGAACAGGCTGAGGTGTTCTTCCTGTGGCCTTCATGTCACAGGGCAATGGAAGTTCTCATCCACAGATTAAAAGCTTTAAGCCAGATTTGAATGTTGAAACATGAGATAGAAAACAGAGACATAAGACATTCCCTTCTTCTAAGCTTAAGGTCTTTATGTGTTCAATGTAAGTGAAAGAAACATCAGGGGAACACTGGTGGTGTGTACAGCATTGCTTCTGATATCGAAAGCAATTACAGAAGGGTTTGAAAGCCCACATAAAATGCATCCTTTAGTTTGTATTTGCTGTTCTGGGCCTAAGCAAGCAGAGAAACTGGAGAGATGAGCTGTGCACCAGGGCAGGGTAGTTCTGCTGGCTGTTAGAGCCCGTCTTTAGTGCGTGGTGGTGTATAAAACCTGGGAGCAACCAAAATAGAACATGATTTTATAGTGAGGTGACCAACTAAATATATCAGAATGTTTATTTGCATTGCTGTGTCTGATCTTTGTAAAACTGCCCCGAGCTCTGTGAAGGGTAACTGTAATGCTAGGCTGGGTGTATTCCCGAAAAGCAGGAGAGCTCTTTGGGGTGTTCTGGAGTTTCTTTCTTTAATCCTGACCATCACCTCTGCCGTGGTTTGCCTGCCCCTGGCTATGGAGTCCCACATTAGGCTGCTGCCCCATTGCTGAAGGAGCCATCAGGCCTGTGCTGGCACCAGTGGGACACATTCCCCAGGCTGTATCCAGTGGATTTCCAGCAGAAAGAGCAGGTCTGGGCTCCCGCAGGGAATCTCCCCAGGCTGTAACCTGAACCTGCACTAACGAGTTCCTTGAACCTTTCCACACTGCATAACTGGGCTCAGAGTTAGAAGGGTGCAGGCACGCTGTGAACTGTGTCAGGCTCGGGGTTGCTCCAAGGCCAAAGGTATCGTGTCTCAGCCTTGACTTGAACTTGTGTTCTGTTCTGGTTGTCTTCAAACAGAAGAAGGGAGATGATTTAGCAGCAATGTAGAGTGAACTGTCTTCAGTTCTTCCCCATCTTGTGCTGATGGGGATGAAAGGGAGCTTAGGCACAAAGCCACTAACCTTCTTATAGAAAGCAGTGCAATAAATGGGAAGGTTTATGTAAAGTAATGTTTTGTAAAATTTTTAGGGGGAAGAACTCCAAACCCACCTATATTTGAGATCTCATTCCATTGCAGTAGCTGAACAGCTACAGACAAATATAATAATACTAGGTTTAACTATGATTCAAATAAAATCACTAGGATCCTGTTGTTCTTAAAAGAGCACTACTATTTTTATTTATCACTGTAAGTTTCTGATCACACACAAGTATTGTCAGATATGACAGTATGATCACACACGGATATGACACAGATATTTAAGGGGAAAATTGCATTTTTAAGTTAAAATCACAGAATGGTTTAGATTGGAAGGGACCTTGAAGACCATCCATTTCCAATCCTCTGCCATGGGCAGGGACACCTTCCAGTAGACCAGGTTTGTCCAAGCCCTGTCCACCCTGGCCTTGAACACTTCCAGGGGAAATTGTGCTGTTTGTTTTAGAAAAATAGTGTATTTCCTTTATGTTGTATATTCAGTTGAAAATATTAGCACGACATTGCTAGTGTATGTATGGCTGTATACACTTGATTTGTAAGTGATCACAGTTAAAGGATATTTCATGTGGGGTTTGAATTACCAGTTTGGCAGTGTAATCCAGCACACTATTGCAGTCTCAAAGTGATGCTTTTTGAATCAAAATCTCTTGCATATGAAGTTTGAAATAAATGCTGGAATATGAAATATTAACTCAGCCTGATTTCTTTGTGGTGTTGCCATTCTGCAGTTTCACCGGTGATAATTAAGGAATGGGCTGCTTACAAAGGCAAATCTCCTCAGACCCCTGAGCTGGTGGAAGCCCTGGCCTTCAGGGAGTGGACCTGCCCAAACCTGAAGAAGCTGTGGCTGGGCAAAGCCGTGGAAGACAAGAACCGACGGATGAGGGCGTTTCTGGCCTGTATGCGATCAGACACACCAGCAATGCTCAACCCAACTAATGTGCCCACTCATCTTATGGTGCTCTGCTGTGTGCTAAGGTCAGTGTCACTTCCAGGGAAATCAGAGCCGAGGAGAGGTTCTTCTGTGGGATCTCTGTACAAAGTGTTAATTCATATTTGCAGCCTCACTGGGAGAGGGGGTTTGGTTTGGTTGTAGAAAAGCATGTTGTGTAGTTCTTTTTCAGTCTCTAAAGGATTGACGGGAAGACAAAAAAGATCTTGTGTTGCAAAGAGGCTGTATGACTTGAATTAGTTTTCCCTTAGTATACTCGAGGCTTCAGCTCAGTAAAAAACCAACTTTTGGGGCCTCAGAAGCTTGTGTGGGTGAAGTTGCAGAGCAAAAGAGAGTTGTTCAGAGAAAGCTGCATAGTAGCTTATGGGATGCAGAGCTTGCGGGATGATGCCTGTGGTGTGTGGAGCTCCCTGAGTTAGAATTGCTCATCCAGTTGAGGTGGTGATAATCAACAGTAGAAGTACTAAATCTGTATTTCAGAGAGAAAGTCACAAGGTCCAAAATCCTGAACTGTTTAATTTTCAGATTGAAAATTGACAGAGGAATTGAGAAATGCTTACATTTGGGGTAATTATTTAAAACAACTAGCTTGTAATTCTTTCAGAATCCAAGGTTAGCATCTTACACATGGTAAAATTTAAGCCATTTTTGAGAGTGATAAATGTAAATTTGTCTCCGGATCTATTTAACTTCACCTTGCCTTTTGGGTACTAGAACACTGTTTCTCCTGATAGAATAGTTAGTATGCAGAAGAAGTGGTATCTTAAAGCTCCTCTTTCACTGGCACAGCATGTTTCTGTCCTGTCACATGCTCTGCACATACACTGGTGGTTTCTGACTCGGCCATTAAGAAGCCACTGACTGAGGACGTGCTTCCCTTGCAGGTATATGGTACAGTGGCCGGGGGTGCGCATCCTGCGTCGCCAGGAGCTTGATGCTTTCCTTGCCCAAGCGTTGTCTCCAAAGCTCTATGAACCTGACCAGCTTCAGGAACTCAAGGTAATTCTTAACTACAACTTACACAATTTAAGAGATTTGTTTCCAGCTGATCTGGGTATTAACTGTAGTGGCTGATTTATATGTGCGTGTCTCACTAAAAGCCTTACACAATCACCTATACTTTCCAAAATATTAGTCTTAGTGGCTTAAAGGGTTGCAGAGATTCACAATCCATTCTGTTTCACTAATTGGAAAGGTAGCTAAAATCCTAAACATATTCTATACTGCAGAACTTTTTCTCACAATTTGTTAAGTAATTGCGTCTTGGAAGTTCAAAAAATGTGATTCCATTGAAAAGATGAAGGAAAACAGAGGCTGCCTCTCAGTGTGGCTGTTTTTAAATACTAACCTAGGTATTTTCTTACGATTCAGCATTCAGAAGATTTTTGCAGCTAAGTGTAAAAATGGAGAGAGACTTAGATAATCTTGAGTGCAAAAATGCAGGAGAAACAAGTAAAGCAGTTTATGAATTCTCATAGAATTGTAGAAATGATTATTTTGAGGATTTTAAAAATTAAAATCTCAAAGTGGCATTACATGAAGTAAATCCTGCTGCTAGTTAGTGTGGTATTCTTGCTGTAGGTACACAATGTAAAGCAGCAGGGAGGAAGTGGCCCTTGTTCCCAGGTTGGTTCGTGTTTACAGGTACACCCTGTGGAGGGGCATGGACATGAGCAGCAATCCTAGCAGCCCTCTTCTCAGGAGAAACAGTAATTAAGCTCATGCAGATTCCAACTATTGGGCTTTTTTCCAAGGAATATTTTGTCACTGATACCAGATCTGCAAGACGATTCTCAAAGCCAGCAAGGGGCTATTTCTTTTCTGTGGCTAACGAGCAGATAGTATTTTGGTTTAGTAGTAATTGTTTTATTTTTCAATCATATATAAAGTAATGCTGATGATTACTTCCATAAGATATGTAGGTTAGCTGGAAGATGCAGTAATTCCCTCGGGGTTGTTACTGTCTTCAGAGGAAGCAGCTTGTGAAGTCAGACAAAGCAGCTGAATTTGAACCCAGCCATGTATCCACAAAATGAGTGGGATAGTCTTTGGGCTCTTAAAGGTTGCTTATGCATAAGGAAGGTGGTAATGGAGTTTAATTTTAAAATTTAATACCAAGGTCTTGAAAATGTTCCCAAGCAAGGGCTGATATTTTGAGAAGTATTTCAGAGAACACCAGTAGTGATATTTTCTTACGCCAGAGCTAAAAATACACTTGCTGCAAGCAAATCCTTTTTGCTTTGACCACTACCTATTATTCACTGCTTAATTCTACCTTTGTGTCTCTATCCTGCATCCTAAATAAAGCTGTTGTATGCATAAACACTACTTTGTTATGTCTTCTTAAAGCAAAATCTTGAATCAAACTAATAGAAAATCCATTATAAAGGAGTTCAGAAGGAAATGTGTTATATGGGAAGAAAAATGGAATTTTGCGTAGACTTCATTCCTGAATTGTTCTATCACACATCTCAGAAGCACTTAATTATTTGGAATAAAATTTTTAATGAAGTTTTCTAGTGCTAATTTCCTGTAAGTCTCTTTAGAAATAGTTTCCTGCACATTGTGTGGAGAAAATAGAGGTTTGTGTTCATCTCTGGTCTCCAGAGCAGGTGGATGGGACCCCAGCTTTCCTGAAGATGGCAGCTCTGCATGCACAAGCGAGAGGTTCCGGTGCATTCTTCTGCTCAAACTCCTGAAAGTCTGGATGACCTTTTAAAATCCCTCTGTTTGCAAGAGTTTTGAAAAGAATGTAACTATTGCAATAACTTTGAATTACGTCTCATTGCGATCTTACTAAATTTACCACGTTTTTAAACAGATTGAGAATCTGGATCCCCGCGGAATCCAGCTGTCTGCTCTCTTCATGAGTGGTGTGGATATGGCTCTTTTTGCCAACGACGCCTGCGGACAGCCCATTCCATGGGAGCACTGCTGTCCCTGGATGTATTTTGATGGGAAATTATTCCAGACCAAGCTCATCAAAGCAAGCCGGGAGAAAGTTCCGCTCATCGACCTCTGTGATGGTCAGGTGTGTAGCTGTGCAGGGTGATGGAGTGTCCCGTGTGCCCACAAGGGTTCCATGGGCTGGGTTGTCATCATTCACCTCATGGGTCATCTCTGCTTTTAAGGGCAAATACGAGGAGAATGGCTACTGGGTGGGTTTTGCTGTTTAATCCCTTATTTCGTGATGAGTAGGGTAGCATTTGGGTAGATTTGGAAGAAGAGGCATCAACTTGAACTTGATTTTTTTTTCTCTCTGAAAATTGAAACACTGATATGATGAATGGCCAAGCTGGAAACTCTCTGCTCATTTGTTCAAGTCCCATCTTTTTGGGTCAGACTATCCAAAGGACTAAGCTGCACTGGGTTTGTAGTGAAAGAAAACTGGTGATTTCTAACTGATTTTACAGACTGTGAAGTCATTCTTGGGGTCCTCAGCTCAAAATCTTTTCACATTTCTTACAACCGTCTTAAAATACAAATGAAGGAGATTTTTGTTGTATCCAAATCAGGCAAAATTACTATCTAACTGTAAAACCAGGAAACTGATAAAACAGTTTGCTGAATAACCCAAACCTTTTTTGTTTTTAACTTTTTGGAAGGTATGAAATTGTATCCCTTCTTTTTTCTGACTTGAGGGAAGCTGATCCTAGCTTTGCTACTGATGGTGGCTGTGGTTCCTCTCAGGGTTGTAACCCTCCAGCATGTTCCAGCCTGTGTGCACAGACTCTGGTTTGCAGCCCAGGTTTAGGATGATGATTCTCCTCTATTATTTTGCATTTTTCTTTGAATTTGTTGTGTAAATGTAGCTTTATACAATTGAAATGAGAATTTTAATGTCCCTCTGTGACCTTCTCTTTATTCCTAGGCTGAGCAGGCAGCCAAGGTTGAAAAGATGCGTCAGAGCATCCTAGAAGGATTAAATTTCTCCAGGCAGAACCATCCTCTCCCTTTCCCACCTCCACCTGCCATGCCTTTCTATCCAGCTTCTATGTATCCTCGACACTTTGGGCCAGTCCCACCACCTCAGGGCAGGGGGAGAGGCTTTGCTGGTAAGTGATGGGACAGCGGTGCCACACGTTACCTTACCTTGCACATTCCCAAAACTACCAACCCTGTTCGATTTCATAGGGAAAATATAGAAAAGCAAGTGGTCGGCTTGTGTTGGCATGTGCCAATCACTGTATTTTGGGGTTGCTTTTATTAGCCCAGTTATATGGAACGTGCTGTATTGCTGCGTATTTTCATCAGGATTTTAGTAACTGTGCCAGATCAAAATATTTTTACTGTTATTGTAGAACTAGAAAAAAGAGGAATGGATCGACACTGGGTGTTATGAAAAGGCTCTGATTTGCACAGTCAAATTGGTTCAAAACATTTATAAATTAAGAGACACAGTTTAACTGTCAGGGTTGAAGACAACCTTTCCCCCTCCCCACTCCTCTGTGTTTTGCTACAGTCATATAACCATTGGCACCCTCAAGTGTAAATACTGACATAACCATTCCAGGCTCTTCCTAGAATTCCTCCCTTCCTCAAAATCTCTCCGTACCAAGGCCCACAGGTGTATGAATACTGGACACTGGCATTCCAGGGGTGCCATGACTGTAGCCACCAGAGCTCACTGCCAGAAAATTGACACAAGCCTTGACAACGCTGTAGAAGTCGGGATCCCATTCCAAGCCCCAAGGCCTGCCCTTCAGCAGACTCCCTGCTGGCTGAGACAGCAGGGCTCCTTTGCCAGGGCTCCCTTGGAGCGGTGCTGCAGCATCGCCCGCAGGAGCCCGGCCCGCGGGAGCGCGGCGCTCCCGGCTGGCTCTGGAAGGGTGGAAGGAGGTGGCAGCCTCTCTGCTGGGGCCTTCCCGGTTGCCTGGCCCCCTCACAGCTTTTCCCCTGTCTTTCTTTACCCTGGGTCTAACAGGAGTCTATGGCTTCGGAGGCCCTTATGGGGAAACAGTAGCCACAGGCGCTTACCGGGCCTTCCGGGTGGCGGCAGCGGCAGGACACTCCGGAGCCTTCTCTGGCAATGACAGCAACAGGACTAGCAAGTTTCAGGGCGGTAATTATACCCAAATCCCTTTTCTTAGAGCTTCTGGCAACGGCTTCCTCCACTGTACGGTTTGGTCTGAGGCTTTCCTACTGACTCCTGTCTCCCTAACTGTCTCAGCTTCCCTCTCTAGAGCCTGCCTGGGCTGCTGTCCGCTCTGCTCCCCGCCCTGCCGCAAGCCCCCAGCGCCAGCCCTCCGTGTGCCTAGAGACCTCCTCCACGTACAGGAGAGCCTGAGACCCAGCGGGGCAGGCTGTCTCCTATGCTCCCACAGGCGAAGAGGGCATCTGTAACCTACTGGCCTCTGCCTGTGTATTAACAGGGATTTTCCAAAATCTGGGGGCAGTTGAGCTTTTTGCAAAGACCCAGCGTAGAAATGACTGACTTTGGTATTACTGCTGAGCCCTTCTTCGCTGGCAGCAGTGCTGGCATGGACACGGGAGTGGGATTTACTTCCCTACCTGTGTGCCCATTGCTCACTTCCTGTGTGATGTGGGATGATGGAAACCTATTCAGGGTAAATTCTTCCCGTGTGTTTAGCTGTTCTTTCTGGCCTCTGAGCTTTTATATCCTAAGAGCAAATATACCTCTAATACTTCATGTGTGAATAACTCTGGCCCTGCAAACCATCTGCATTTGGAGCTCAAGGACTTGCACAGGGAAGTAGGAATCTTCTGGATGTAATCAGTAGTGTAGTTCCCAGCCTATTAACATTGGAGACTAATTATGGCTGCGTAAACGCTGTGGTTTGTAACCCTTTTGGTGCTGATGGTCTTACCAGTAACATCTTGCTCAGTTCACATACCTGGATTTCTTGAAATACATGTTATGCCCCAGAGCTGATTTTCAAGGGCAAAACACAAGTATAAAGACATAAGCAACTTGAACAGGAGCTACAGTTGCCTCTTAGACAACTGTAATTTTATCTGCCTTCTTGGAGGGGGAAGGATAAACCCACCTTTTAAACCAGACCTCTTTGAATTCTACATTTTTATGGCAACTTAGTACATCTTACCCTGCCTAGTAAGTTCTTTATTGCCAATATAATCTGTGTGGTCTATCCTGATACTTGCTGTTGGCTAAAACGTGCCTTGAACCTGCAAGAATTCCTTCTTCATTAGGAATGCAGGAAAAAAAACAATCTTCAGCCAGCTTGTAAAATTCCCCTTGTTTCTCGAGGCTTATCTCAAGTATGTTTTTAATTACTGCAACTGAAGCACTCATGTCAGATCCTTTTCTTTTCAGAATTCATATCTATTTTTAAAAAGGGGTGGGGGAAACAGACTCTTGGACTCCTAACACTTCTGGAATACTGCAAAATGAGCAATAATCTCACAGTATCCATAGAGAAAATGGGATATGTGGTGAAATCTGGGCCAACCAGCTTTCCATTCATTTGGAACTTTACTGTGATGATTGTGAAGATCAAAGTTTGGTTTTGCTTTTATGTGCAGGAGTCCAACCTATTCCTTCTCAGGGAGGGAAACTTGAAATTGCCGGCACTGTAGTCGGCCACTGGGCTGGAAGCAGACGTGGACGAGGGGGGAGAGGGCCATTTCCTCTGCAGGTGGTGTCCGTGGGAGGACCAGCCAGAGGGTAAGTGCCAGCCTGGGAATGTGCTTCTCATGTGGGATTTAATGATTGGGGAAACAAGGAAAACAGGGAAAAGTTGGAGGCAGTGAAGATTTCTTATGACACACTTTAGGCCACATAGGGTCAATTATGCCCACTGAATATTCAAGACAAGCATTGGCATTCCTTTAAAGATGTTTTTAACCAGTTATTTGTGTAGATATAGGCATTTTTATGTGCAAATAAATAAAATTCATACTCAATCTGAGATGTATAGAGATACAGATACATATATAGATAGATAGATAGATACACACACAGAGGTTGATTTTGCATGAGGAGATGACTTCGGGACTTTTCCATGAAATCAATAGATACATTACCTTCAATTCCTTTCTTTTTTGTGGCAGGACATATTATTAAGAAGCACGATAACATTTTTAGTAACTATGTTATGTAATTCTGTGAAGCAGAAAACACCTGAAGGACATTTCTAGTTTTAATAGTTCTGTTACAGTCATGTTGGAAGTGTGAGGAAAAGAATATGAATTTTTTCAGCTCTTCCACTTCATTTCACTACAGCTGAAGTTACAGGTGCACAACATGTCTGAAAACAAAGTACTTTATTACAAAAGTATCTAGTTCATTACTTTTAAGATTATATATTTTCCATAGGATTGCTGGTTCTGTGCCTTACAGAACTCTCTTATCTTTAATAAGGTCATGTCTATTACAGGAGACAATGCTAAAGTAACACGATTTATGTATTGTGTCTGTCTGTATTAGGAGTGGAGTAAGGTTGATGGATTTATTGCCACCTTGAGCTAGGGAGCAGCAGTCTGAAAGACTGCACTGCATGAATTCCATCTCTCTGTTAATTTACTCCAGTGTGCACTATGAAGCTTCACGCTGGAGGCAGCCAGAGCTGTTGGAAAGCCCGTTGTGTTGGGCCGAGCGAGATGGGTTAATCTGAAGCCCTGGGAGAACGGGAGCTGCTGTGGGGACAGGGAGAGGCAGGAGCAGCGGAAACAAACGCGAGCAGGCTCAGCGGCAGCACAGGGTGGTGTGGGAGCAGAGCCAGCCCTTCGAGGGGACCACATTTAGCTAGGACTGCTCACTTCTCCAGAGTGAGATTCAGCTGCCGAAACAGAAGCATTGAGTGTTGTCTCAGGTGTTTCAGACAACTGCCAGGCACCTGTGCGGGCATGGGGGGTTTTGGGGAGCCCTGTGCTGATCCAGAGCAGCATCTGGAGACAGGGGGAGTGAGCAAAGGTGAGGAGGCATGAGGCTTGTTTGGGTATCAGGGGACAAAATAATCTTTTTCACCACTGAAATGAGGTTCTTGGATGATCATCAGTTCTGTTTTTCATGAGGATACATGAACAGAAGCTGGTTGCTTCTCTCAGTGACCTGCACTCTGTGTGGGGAGGTGCTGCTGGTGATGGCTGGTGTCCTGCCAAAGCCAGTGTCTGCCAGAGCACCCTGGGGGCTGAGCAGGGTCTGGGGGCTCCCTCGGGCTCAGAGCTGGGTTACATCAACACAGGAAAGCAGTTCCTCCATCTCCTGAACAGGGAAATACTTGAATTCATGCAGAACATCAGTAGCCTGGAACTGAGAATCCTCCTTCTCTGGGAAGTGAACAGATCACTGAAAGGGTGTTGCTGCTCCTACCAGTACCTTTATGACAGAGAAATACAAATCTTCAGGAGTAGCTTTTGATTTGAGATAAAATAACCTGAAGTTTCTTCTTGTTGGAGGTACTGTGTTAAGGCAGTAAGGTTTAGGTGCAAGTTGTCACCTCAGAGAGACAGGAAAACTGTCAGTGCCAGATCTTCCTGTCTCTGTCAAATCAGCACTGACGGGACGTTCTTCGCGTGTAGAGTCACTGGAATAGGTCAGAGGGAAAATGCCTGCAGGCAGCTTACCTGTTTGTTGGGCCAGTGGATACTAAAATAGAAACAATAGGAAAACATGGCTCATGTTAAGGGTTCTGCCTAAAGACAGAATCACAAAACCATACAATATTTTGAGTTGGAAAAGAGCCACAGGGATCATGGAATCCAACTTCTGGCCCTGTACAGGACACCCCAGCAACCTCCAGCCTGAGCCTCCCTGGGAGTGGTGTCCAAATGCTCCTGGAGCTCTGGCAGTCTTGAGGCTGTGCCCATTCCCTGGGGAGCCTGGGCAGTGCCCAGCACCCTCTGGGGGAAGAACCTTCCCCTGATCTCCAGCCTAAATCTCTAGCGCTTGATAACAGGTTCATGTTGGCAGAGGTTATTTCCTACCAAAGGTCACAACTAGGAAACAGCACAGCAGGTTGTCTCAGTTCATGGCCCAGTTCTGCACACTGGTATTCCATTTTTATCTCTTCCAGCAGAGGGGATCGAGTCAGGTTTGTTCACCCCATTGCCTCATAGCTCTGCAACAGATACTGTTGAGCTCAGATATTGTTCTTATTGTGTAAAATTATACGAGCTGCTTTGTATTGGCTTCGATCCATCAGTATATTCAGTGTGATTTTTATGAGGGGGAAAAGTCTTTCTCAGCTCCTTGAAGGGCACGCTTTGACCTTGCAAAAAGAGAGCCAGGGGGGTTGGCAAGGAAGGAACACAGTGAGAGGGACTCACATGCAAACCACAGCTCTTCTCTCTTCATTCTCTGCTGTTGCTTCTAAACCTCAGAATTTGGTTTCTTGCTGCCCAGTGTGGGAATTCCCAGAATGTGAGAGGAGACCAGGGGGGCACAGGCCAGTGCTGCTCCCCTGGGCAGTTCAGCCTCACTCAGCTCAGGGACCTGAGCTGCACCCAGCTGCTCCAGCCAGCCCCAGTGGGGTCAGGTGTCACACCAGGGCTTCCCAGTACCAGGCAGCACATCCAGAGGAAACATAGGGCATTCCCATGCTTCTGGAGCAATCCAGTACTTCTAGCAGAGAAAACAAAAGGAATTTTTAGGAGAACAATATTCTTGACATGATAGGGAAGTTCAGTTTCTGCAGATGATGGAATTAAAGCAGTTGTAGCTGAATCCTGGAATTATTAAGGTTGGAAAAGACTCTAAGATCATCAAGTCCGGCTGTCAACCCAGTACCCACCACCATGCTCATCCCTAAACCATAGCCCCAAGTGCCACATCTGCGTGTTCTGTGAACAGTTCCAGGGATGGTGACTCCAGCACTGCCCTGGGCACCCTGTGCCAGGGCTTGACAACCCTTTCTCTGAATTTCCAAATATATCTCATCTAAACTACCTCCCCTGGCACAACTTGAGACCAAGGTGAGGAAGTTTGGTTTCATCTGATCTAATCTGTGCTGAATCACACCAAAAATCACCACCTGATGTTTCTAAATTGGGAGTCTCCTTTGAAAAGCATCCCAGCTTGTCAATTACCACATGCCAGATACAGGTGAAACTCCTTTATTCCCTCAGTTTCTTAGATAATTTTGTATTCTCCCATCAAAACCAAGGTGATTTTTAAATTTTGCCTCACTTTCTTTTATCAGATCCTGTCTCATGTGTTTATATGGGGAACTGTAATTAAATGGGGGAAATGACCTTCTCTGTGGTCCAAATTGCTGTTTTTGTAAGGTGAAAGTATTTTGAGCTCTGGTTTTAAAGTGCCATGAGGATAATTTGACACTTGGAAAATGTTTCTGCGAAGCTTGAAAGTATCATTTGTTGTCTCTTTAGAAGAGAAATATAGGAACAGACATTTTATTGCTCTGGACCCAAAAGGTTTGTTGGGTTTGATACAATTGCAAGCAGTAGAACCCTGCAATTCGGAATTAGTCATCTTGCCTCTTCAAAGACGTGGTGATGATAGGCTCTAGGCAGTAAAGCTAGGGAAATAATATTCCAGCAAAACTAAACGTAAAGTAGTTGTAAACAAAACTGATCTGTGTTTTATTCTCTCCGCTTCCCCCACCCCTGCAGGCGTCCTAGAGGAGTTATCTCCACTCCGGTGATAAGAACTTTTGGAAGAGGTGGAAGGTACTATGGGCGAGGTTATAAAAGCCAGGGAGCAATTCAGGTAATGAAGCCATGTGCCTGACTGCAGCACGCTCTGTGACAGGCTGGGCTGGGGTGGACTCCAGACCAGCACCACTTTAACAGCTACAAGTGTTTCTGGCGACTCGTGGAAGCTGTGAGCTGCACAGCGCTGACAGGACAGGCTGGTGTCACAGCTCACTTAAAGCAAACTTTGCTTCTAAAGACAGACGTGGAAGAATGTATTTTGACATGAATCCTGTGCCTACACAGCTCTAACCAGCCGTGGGAGTAGAAGAAAATTTAGAAAATGGGAGAAATACAAAGCTGAAACAAATTAGCAGTTCTGTTCCTGCCCCCACTCTTCCCCAATTTCTTTTCTGGGACCACGGTCCAACCTCATGAAAGAAAGTTTGTAGCAGTGAAGGGTCTTTGCTGCTGCCGTGCTCCAGATCTAAGAGGTCATTTTAAACTTTTTGGGAATAGCAGAGCAGCCTTTGCCCCAGAGCGTGCAGGTTCCTTTCTGGTGACACCCTGCAAAGCGTCCATGGATTGTGACTTCTGTCTAGTCCATGGATCCTTCAAATATAGCTGAGGCAGACTGCTGATCTGTGTGAGATGCCAGTTGCTTTCAGAGCTCTGTTTTCCTCCCTTTTCCATGCTTCTGGCTGCTATGCAGTTTGGGTGAATGAGTAGTAAATAGCTGGAAGAACTTCCACAATAAATATATCATATGGACATGCCATTTGTCAGGGAGACCTGAGAGTAGGGGGATGTTTTCAGGTGTCAGACAGTAAGAGAGAGAATGTTCTCCAGTAGTTAACGAAGCAACTATTAACTTCCAGTAAAACTTACTGTTTTACAGGTGTGAAAATTCAAATACTTCCTTGTTAAATTTCTGTGTACACAGACTCTATATGTCTACAAATGTACCTGTGGATCTGAAACTTTACATCTTTAAATAGAAGAGAAACCACTGTGTTAATAATAGAGCATCTAATTTCTGAGTACCTTAAGCTTTGAAATAAAGGAAATCCTGAAAACGAGCTCCCACATACTCCAGGCTTACTACAGGTGTACATATGGGAGTGTAGTTCAGATAGTAGCTGCAGGTGTCTTGACAAGTGCCATCAAGGTTGGGTATTTGCATTTTTATTAATGATATGTAATTTGGATGGTAAATACTTGTGACCACAAGGACCTGTGTGTAAAATTGTGCCTGGAGAAGAAAGATAAATGGCATTTTCTATGGACCTGAGCTCATTGCGTTTTGTGGTCATCAAGGCCCTATAGGATGTTTCTTGTACAGGACGAGAAAAAAGGTGATTTAAAATGCACAGTGCAGGGAGAACTTGGGAAGGTTCCCACGTAGTGAGTGGATTGTGATGGCCAGGTGAGGCTGGGCGGTGCCAGTGGCCCCTCTGCCTCACTGAGGCAGTGCCTGTGCGGGGCCAGGCTCGGCCCGAGGCACTTCCTCCCCAAAGCTTGGGAATCTGACCAAAACAAGCTCTTTGGATTTATCCAACACATCAGGCTGGTCTGTTTTATCCCAAGATGAGACCTTTCACTCTTGTTCTGGAAAGAAACCAAAGCGTGTCTTGAAAGCTGAACTTCAGGATGTCTATAAAGAGGCATGTTGGCAGTGATCAGTGTCCCTTGTCCTCATGTGCAATCCCATACCTGTGCAATGGCACTGAGAATTGTGATTATCTGGATAATGAGAATGCTGGAGAACAGCAGTTCTGACTCACCTGCAAAGTCCTTCTGTAAAATCCTTCAGCAGCTTAGTGCAGGTGTTCTAGTAGGTAAAAATTGAGGTTTTTGTACTGCAAAGTTGTTTGCTGCTGTTTGAGGTGTCCCCGTCTTAAGCCATTTCTTAGCACTTGACTTTGTGAACGGTGTGACAGACCAGTGTGCTGCTTCTTAGCAGCCTAACCTGCTTTATTTTGGTTTGTTTAAAGCCTATTATGTTTCTGGAATGCTAAGATTAATTATACATACTTAAAAACTAATTGTATGCTGCATCAATCTGGTTTTTATGGCTATACTCAGTCTTGTAAGATTTTACTATATGCTTTTTTATGAAACCCTTTCCTAGTCTTGGAAGCATATAGCTTGGTGCAGGGAATAGTGCATGGTGCCTCTGCACCCCTCCAAATGCTGGCTGGAAACAGCCAGGTTTGTGTTTGAGTAACACGGAATCCTGCCACCGAGTCACAAAACACATGAACCAAGAAGCAGAGTTCAGCTGTACACTGATTCTCAGTTTCGGTGTTTCAGACATTTATGTAGCTCTGATGTTGTGAAAGGAGGGCAACATCGAAGTTAAAACTAAAGCATTTGCCCCAGGGGCATCAGAAGGCTCTGGGGAACACCGAAAATCCTCTCCTTGTATTTTGTGGGCCACTTCTTTCAGCAATGCCTAATATTTGGTGTTCACTCACGATCCTGTGCCCTGCATGCTGCCTGTTGTAGTGTCCTTATATCAGACTGTACATTTATATACATTTTTAGCACTGGTTCTTCAGTAATTCTCTTCTTTTTTTAACAACTAGGGCAAACCTCCTTACGCTGCTTCAGCAGAAGAAGTAGCCAAAGAACTTAAGTCAAAATCCGAGGAATCTAAATCCTCACTTGTGTCTTCAGATGGATCCCTGGCTGAAAATGGAGTTGTGACTGAGGAAAAACCAGCTTCCCAGATGAATGGGAATACAGGAGACATCAGGGCTTCCAATCAGTCTGAAAGTGCCTTGAGTAATGACTCTAAAATGTGCAATACGAATCCTCACTTAAATGCACTAAATGCAGACAGTGTTTGCCATAAAGATGATGCTCTTGAGGCCACTGTCTTAAAAAAAGAAGAGTAAACTTATTTTTTATAGAGGGTGAAGGATGTTGGGAAGGGTCAGGATTAGGAATATCTGGAAAGAAAGAGAGCCTACAGTTACGTACATTTTTTCCTTTCCGTAAGAGAAAAATGAGGACTTTGGAAATTCGGATCCCTCTTTGATGTCAGAGATTTAAACAACACATTTTTTTAGTTTTAACCAGTTGTAGTCAAAATGCTACAATAAAACAAAAAAAAAAAAAAAGAGAATGAAGAGCATTTGACTCCCGCACTTAAAATGAAGTATACATAAAGTTTAAACTGGTTATGACAAAAGCTTGTAGTTTTGTTTTTTGAAATATAAAGAAAACAAATTTTGGCAGTCTTTAAGTATATATAGCTTAAAACTATAATTTTTAGTACTTGGCACCATATGTATGCCATTATATTTGATTTTGCATTACTGTGTCACAATAAAGCTTTCTTTAAGGCTTTGATTTCATGATTATGGGGGGAAAAAGGCACAACCACAGTTTTTTCTTTCTGAAATCTCATCACCGTTGCCGTGGTTCTTTTGTGTTAAAAATGTGCAAACTCTCGAAACTACCAATTCTCAGTAACACTGCAGTTCTGCTGAGTTCAATAGACATCATACATATGTTACGAGCGAGTTAAACGGAGATAAACTTGAAATCATAGAAGATGCAAACGACCTTTCAAAACAAACACAATGTGTTGGGAAACTTTTTGTGACTAATACCATGCATCCGTGATCAATGAACTATGTGGTTTTGAATCAGACGTAGACCATTAGTACTACTATTTGAGCTAAACTTCTGCATGGTTCATGATTTTTAAAGTGTGTAGTTAATATTATGCATGTTATTGTCCTCTTTCTTCCATTCTTACAAGTACTGTGCCCATTTGCAAAACAAAAAAAGCTAATAATCAGTAATAGTCCTATAAAAGATGTTAACTATGTTTAGTCATTGACTGATCTTGCTCTAACCTTAAAATTTTGTGATTATTGACCTCTGTTGCATTTATTCTAAAACTTTAAAAAAAAAATTATCTAGCCGTTTTGAATATCAACGTTACCCTGGTGTACTCATTGCTGTATGCATTATTGTTCTCTGTTGCTGTTTTATGCCTTCATATTAGCAAATATGAAATTCTGTGAAAAACAAAAAAAAAACGCTTTGATCTTCAAAAAAAAAGTACCCCCCTTCTGTAGCAGGAAACAAATGGCTTGTTCTTGAGAACTTTCCCATCAAGAATTTAGTATAAGCAAATATACCTGTATCATTTTGATGTTTTTGTTAGTGTTTCCAAACTTAATGTACTTCAAAATCAGAATCATTTCTTTATATTCGTTTTCATATAATTCTCCTGATGCTCTTCATCACACATTAGTGATCAGAAATGAGGTGTAATTCCCCATTCCCTGCCCGCCAGAGCTAAGTAGGTATCTTAATGTAAGTTGAAGGGAGTTCTGCCCCAACTCATGGATTGTGCAAGAATGAACTACTGTTGGGTTTGGCTGGTTGTAGATGGATTGTGGTGTGGTGTCTTTGAAGGCTATTGAATGCAACTTACAGTGCTTAATAAAAATCTTTATTCTTTTAGTATAAAATACTGTATGCCTTTTTTGTCAAGTATTTTTTTAATTAACATGTAAATAAAAGTTTTTCCTATGCCCAAGTGGTTGAGTTGGCAGGATCTGTGGTGTCCTCCTAAAAGGCAGGGGAGGGAAGCATGGCCTTTGGTTGTGGCTGCCCTGTTCCTGGAAGTGTCCAAGGCCCGGTTGGATGGGGCTTGGAGCACCCTGGGATAGTGGGAGGTGTCCTGCCCATGGCAGGGGTGGGATGGGATGAGCTTTAAGGTCCCTTCCAACCCAAACCATTCTGGGATTCTGTGATTCACCCACTGCTGGGGGACACCACACCTGGTTGGAGTCGTGCGCTGGCTTTGCTGCTGTGTGCAGCTCCTTTAGATGTCACCTCTCACTTGTCAGATGGTTGAAGAGATGTAAATGAGACAGAAATAACGGGGGCAGTTGTTTAAAGAAGAAAAAGACAACCGCTGGTGCTCACAGAGGTTGATACACAAGGTGGTGGGCAATGCCTCTCCAGAGCCGGGACCCCGTGAGTCTGTTCCACAAGATCCAGCTGACAGAACAGGAGGAGTTGCAGGTTCGCACCTTGGTGTAAACTGGGGAGCTTTCTGCCCTGCCGTGCCCGCAGCCGCGTTGGCGGCAGCCCGGCCCCGCGCTCCCCATCTCCCGGGCTCCCACTGTGCCCAGCAGCACAGCCGCGCTTCCCGCAAGGACAGCAGCCTTCTCTCCTCTTCCCGAGCCCCTGCAGCACCCGGAGGGGTCGTGTCCCTGCGCTCCCGTGCACTGTGACTCGCCCCGTGCCAGCACCTGTCTGTTCTGACAGCATTCCCCGCTCGCTGGTTCCCTGCAGGTGCAGGGCACCCCTTGTCCCATTTCCCAGCAGCTTTCCTTTTCGAGCCCGGCCTGGGAGCTGGCATGGAATCACCAGCGTCAAGAGTTAAAACTGGGAGAATCCGCTATTTGGGTGGGACCCGGGGCCACCGTCCCTTCTGTGGCATCAGCGACAGCATCGGGAATCCTCCCAAACTGTTTGTGCTAAGGAGCTGTTTGTGCTCGCCGTGTGCCGCAGCCGGCCCCCGGCAGTGCGCGCTGTACCCCGGCCTTCCCGGGGCCCCCGCCAGGGCAGGGCTGAGCAGCGCCCGGGGGAACATTTCGGGTCGGGGGAAGCCCAGCGCAGGCGTCCCGGCCCGGTTTTGATCTCGGCTCCCGCCTGCGAGGCGGCGTCCCGGGCANGAGCCGCTGCCGCTCGGGGTATTCCCGGTCCGTGCTGGGGCTCCCGGAGGGGCGGGCTTCAGGGGGCTGCGGGAGCCCTGCCCGCGCAGAGCTGCTGGGGCCGTTCTCGCGGCTCTCAGTGAACGGCGCCGGTGACCCCCGGATGGAGCCCCAGCGCCTGGGAGCGGCCAGGAGGGGGAATGCGGAATGGGACGTGCAGCCACCGCTCCTGCGCTGGGACGAGATGAGGAGGAGGCCGTGGCACGTCGTTCAGTGCTGCCGGTGCCCAAGAGCACCGTTATCCAGCCCCGCAATTATCCAGCCCCGCAATTACCCAGCCCCCCAATTACCCAGCCCCCCAATTACCCAGCCCCGCAATTACCCAGCCCCATGGCAGATGGCAGCGCGGTCGGTGGCGAGTCTGTGTAATCCTTTAGATCGCACCCAAAGCCTGTAAAGTGAACCAAGTCCGGTCGCACTGACCTGCCAAGTACGGGCGAGTCCCACCCACTGGATGGGGATGGGATGAAGCGGGACAGTGCAGAAGGGGTGGTGTGTATGTCTCAACCACTGATAGCCGGATAGCTGTGGAGCCAACCAAGGACTGTTGATAATAATCAGGGATTGTTGGTGGTAACACCCCATTGGAAAAGAACAAGATGTGGCTGGAGAAGGGTTCTTGCAGAGGGAGGGCGGCACTTTTCTGGGACAAACATCCTTGTTCTGGTCTCTGGAGATAAGCACAACACAGTCCAGTGCGAGCACGGGAATGAGGCTGAGTAGTGAGCATCGGCTGTAGGAGGTGATCAAAACCACCCATGTCCCTCGAAGCACTCTGA
Organism: Gymnorhina tibicen; assembly: GCA_013399875.1. Classification (NCBI taxonomy): domain Eukaryota; kingdom Metazoa; phylum Chordata; class Aves; order Passeriformes; family Artamidae; genus Gymnorhina; species Gymnorhina tibicen. The sequence continues at coordinate 518,256 of VXAZ01001259.1, forward strand.
CCCATTTCCAGAAAGATCTGAAAGAATGGACTGCATGGGATGGGGATGGGATGGGATGGGATGGGATGGGATGGGATGGGATGGGATGGGGTGGGAGCAGAGGGCTTGCCAGCAGGTTTCGAAGTGACTGCTGGAGGAGGGTGGCACTGGAGCCAGGAGCCTCCTGGGGGTGCCAGCCCAGAGGCACAGCACCCATGGGTGCCTGGAGCCTTCCTGTGGGGCTGGAGGTGCCAATCTCCCCAGTTCCCATCTGCATTTCCAGGTGCTGCATCAAGGTGGGGCCTCAGGGTGAAGCCTCAGAGGGTTCACCCTCAGCAGCGGGTTCTGCCGTTCATGTCAGACCACCCTGCACCTTCCCCACAAAGTCCCAAGGAGGGTGTCCTCAAGTGCTGTCTCTGGTGAAGCTCCTCCGTGCCCACAGCCCTTGGCTTCAGGTCTCTGTCAGAGCTGAACTAACAGTTGTCATCTAACAGTGATTCCTCTCTTATCTTACTCCAGTTTCTGGTTCTTAACAGCTCTCAGCAAACAGAAAAAGTTCTAAACACTTGGAAAATCTCTTTTACCTGGGAAATTCCTGGATGCTTTGAATTTGGGAAAAATGAACATTCTGATGCCTCAGGAAGTGTCCTGACCCCTAGCAAGAGATGAAATAAGTGGGGATCAGCCTGAGGCAGCGATGGGCTCGTGTGTCTCCCTCCTTTGTGGAGTTTTGGACTAGAGAACGCTCGTGGCCCTGCACAGCAACACTGTGAGGGGCCCTGCTGTCTGTTTGGGCCTGTGCCACTGACTTTTTTCCAATCGGTTTAAAAATACATATTAAAAATTCACTTCAAGGTTTCAAACAAGTGAACTCTCTGATCAAATGATGTTTTGCTGAGGCACCTGGGCACAGCTCCACTGCTGACCCTTCCTGCCCGAGGGCAGCCAGGCACCTTCTGGATTGAAATGCTCATGGAGAGCTCAGGACAGTGGGACAACCTCACCCGTAAGTTTCTTAATCCCCTAATCCCTGTTAAAACGATGAGTAAGGTGTCTGAGCTGCCAGAACAGAGTCTCTACATTTCCATGCAGTGTCAGCTCCAGCATCCTCCAGCACAAGTACAGATGGCCCAACTGGCTGTGGCACTCGGCAGTGTCCATAAAAACATGGACACTGTAAAAACAGGAGTAAAACCTCAGACACACCACCCTACTGCCAGGTACAGCATCACCTCAGGGCCAGTGGTGGACAGTGAAGAGCTGGACATGATTCCAGCCCCTAGGAGCACCTGGCTGCTCTCAGGCATGGCCCTGCTGCCCTTTGTAGTGAGCACCAAACCCCCAGGGCGTTCAGAGGGTTGGCTCACCCGTTGCAGCGGTTGGGACACGCTAACACTGGAGTTTGGGGTGGTGCTTTGGAAATAAGGCTGTTTGCATGGAGATGCTCATGGGACTGAGGAAAGGGGATGAGAAAAGTTCTTCACAGCTCGTAGGGGCTGGGTGAGCAAAGCCCATAAACAACTGGGAGAGGGACATGGGCACAGGAAGTGGTGTGGAGGAGCTGCTTCAGGGAATAGTCATTTTGTTTGGAAAAGGCCTCCAAGATCATGGATCCATCCACTGCTTCCATGCTCCATAACATGAAAACACTGGTTTCGGGAAGGGAGGGAGGCCCTTCAGGTTGCAGCTGCCGGTGTTTGGGGTGTGCAGAGGCACAAAGCCCAGTGTCCTCATGACCATCCTGTACCAAAGGACATCCTAGTCTCTAGAGGCTCATTTAAACCCTGAGCTGAGTGGTGCTGGGAGATGTCCTTGGCATCAAGGAGCAGTGTAAAGGTGTGTGCAGCTCTGTGATGGCTCCCAAGCTGCTCTGCCCCATCCTGCCTTACACCCTGGACTTGCTCTTCTTCTTTCTGGCTGAAGCTCTGAACCATTAAAGCCATGACCAGTAGATTTAAACTTAAACAGGGCTGGTTTTTAGGGGGCAGGTTCTTACATGGTGCACTGTGATGAAGGAACAGGTCCCTTGGTACACTTTGAGATCCTCAAAAGCACGGAGTCACGGTTTAGGACACAGGCCTGAGGCCTCCTACTGTGTCACTGCAATTCCAGCTGTGTCAGAGGCCACCTGTGGCGGGGCCGAGTGTGTCACTCACACACAGCCCTGTGCAGGACAGTCCTGCCGGCGCAAATACATGCGGTGGGCAGGGGGAATGATCCTGACAGCCCCTCTTCAGTCACTCAGCAAAAGCTGTCACCCTGTAGGAGAACTTGAAACTGAAGTTTTTTGGCTTCTTGAATTACCCTTGTCCTCCACAGGTGAGTCTGAGGATTCTTGCAGACAGACGAAAAATTCTGAGAAATGTCAGTTTTAGGTTTTTTGTTCAAAGACAAATTCCCTGCCACACCACCAAATGGAATGGATTCAAGATGCTGAATCCATTGTAATAGAATTAAAATTCCACCTTCATTGGGAGGCCCTTTGCAACCACTCTGTAGGAAGCTCTCGCTCCTCAGGAAAAGGTGCCAGTGGCCACTGAACACTTTGGGAATAGAGGTCCTTCCAAAGCCCCCAGTCCATTTGTTAACCCCTCTCAGAGCCTTGGCGTGGCAGGGCAGCAAGGTTCTGCATCCGCAGCCTTGGCTCAAACTCCATGGTTCCTCTTTTGCCTCTGCCTGGGAGGAGGTCGGTGTCTGTGGGGATGTGTGGTGCTGGGGTACATGGTCAGTCAGTGCCCCGGTGTCCCCCCACAGCCCATATGCTGCTGTGATCTGCTTCCTGGTGGGCACAAGGTGTTTATTACCATCCCCTCGGTGTCACAGCAGGGAAAGGGCTGCTGTGAGCAGAGGTGGTGACTTTAAAAGCAGAAATCATACAAATGGAGAATCACGGGGTGCTTTGAGCTGGAGGTGACCTTAAAGACCATCTCATTCCAACCCCCAGTAAACCCCCCAGCCGGTTAAAACCCCACTAAGATCATGTTGCTGAATAGAAAGAAGCTCATTCTTTTGGGTTCTTTTGATGTGAACCAGCCGCGGTGTGTATCTCGTTGCCCCCACCTGCGCACCCCGCCGGGCGTTGTTCCCGCGGCTCGCACCGCACTTGAGGCCACTTCTCCAGGCTTCCTCGCCCTTGGGGCGGCCCGGAGCCCCCCGTTCCGGCAGCCCCCCGAGCTCCCCGCTCCCCGAGCGGGCTCTGCCCGCTCCGCAGACACCCCCGGGCGCCCCGAGCGGGGTCCCCCCGTTCCCGCAGCCCCCCGAGAGCTCCCCGCTCCCCGCTCCGAGTCCCCCCGCACCGCCCCCCAGGCCCCCCCGGCGGGGCGGGCGGGGGCGCTCGGGCTGGGCAGCTCCCTCCCGGCAGGCGGGGGTTAACAAAAACACGCGTTTTCCGCCGAGCCCCCGCCGCGCCCCGG
>VXAZ01001259.1:522837-543824 GCA_013399875.1 Gymnorhina tibicen
GGAGGACTAGGCTTTTCGGCTCGTTTCTCCCCAAAGCGCCTCCCGGCGCGCAGACAATGGGCGGCCGCGGCGGAGTTGGGGCGGGCGGCGGAACTTCGGTGGCGCCTGGTGTGATGGGGGCGAGGGCGGCGACTGGGGACCGAAAGCCTCGACAGCCGCCGCACCGCCCGGGCAGCCGGTGCCGGGGAAGGGGGTCACCAGGCGAAGGGGGGTGCACGCGGGGGCAGCCCCCCGGCAGGACCCCTCGCTCCCTTCGGCTGTGACGGAGGTGGAGGCGGATGGAGTGTCAGCGGCATCGCAGAAATTCCCCAGGAGTGATTGAAGTGTAAAAAGTGCAACTAAAATCAGGTAAATCACCTGGATGAGCGCTTTTTACGACGGGGGTCCAGTCAGGTTAGGCTGTCACTCTTTCATCGGAACCAGCGCCCAGCAGCGTCTCCAAACAGCTGGCGGAGGAGGCGGAGGCGAGAGGCACTGCCTGGTGCGGCTCACGGATGCCCGAGCGGGCCCTGGGGCATCCGCGGATCTTCCGTGCGCAGAATAAACTATTCAAGACACTTTGCCGTGGCATTAGGAATGATGTTCTGCCATTTATTTTAGAAGCTCTGTAGAAACAGGAAGGGAAATACAGAAATAGCCAGTCCTGGTGCCAGTGCTGGCAGAAGGGTGCTCTGCACGTGTGGTCCGGGACAGGAGGCTCGCAGGACCCGTGCTGGCCTGTGTCAGTGAGGACTCGGGCACAGATGGTGAGGTGAGGCTGGAGAGAAGCCTCAAGCATGTGTACTTGAAACTTAGAAAGTTTAAGGACATGAAAAAATTAAAATTTTCAGGCAAAGTGATGACAGAGTGGATTCGTGAAGAGGTAAACAGCAAAAGGAGTTAAGCTGCCTGCACAGGATGGTGAATTTTGATTGAAACTGATGAAAAGAGGCTGGTTGTACCTGATCAAGCAAATGATCATTTTGTGGGCAGCTCAGGGTCAATAGCGTGGGGAAAGGTGTTTCATTTTGTGAATGAAGGGCAGAAGAGGCAGAACTGATTTGTAGCACTGCTGGCAGGGGAGGGGGGGTTGTACCCTTTTTTCCTTAGCTTATGGTAGCGCCCAGAGATGGATTTTAAAGAAAGAAAACTGAGGAGGAGTTCACTTGTCACAGTGTCAAAACCTGAGATAATTGTATCAGAGAAGTTCATGGAGTATTTAGTAGCAAACAGCTTATCTATGACACTGTTTGCTTTTCTTGGTAATATACAAGCAAATAGATAGTAAAATAAAGAAATAAATCAGGATTTAGTTGTATAAAATCATGTGTCTCCTGGACACTCAAAGCACTCGTGTTAATGTTTATACGGAACTGCAACAAAAAATTTCAATGTTATATAGTACTGCAACCAAAAATACAATGTTACATAGGTGCAGCAACCAAAAAGGAGCCAGTGTGTGTGCCAAGCTGAGCACTGTTCAGGAGGCTTGCCCAGTGTTTTAATCATACTTCTGTTCCTTTTTAACGTGTACAGTGTGCAATTCAGAAAAAAAAAAAGGTGTTATTTCTGGTTTGGTTTTGTAGAAGCAGATCAGGCGTTTTCACGTTTCCTTTCTGACAGGAGTTCCCATATATTTAAAAGAAACATTTTTCATGGGTTTATCCCTGCAGCAGTCACAGTCTCCCTTGCACCTGAGGCTGGGCAACATCTCTGTGGCAATTTCAGCAGTTCTCATGGCAAATTGGTATTTTCAAAGTATCAAAAGTATGTTAAACTTGTGTAATGTAGATTAGAAGTTGGAGATAGGGCAGTGGAGCCCTCGCCACTCATGGGACAAATGCACTGGAGACCCTTGGACACTGCTGAAGTGCTGAGCCGTGTTGTGCTCACAGAACACTGTGACTCCTTGTGAGACTGAGGTTTGATCATTCCTGTTCTCTCCGTTTGCCTGAGCTGCTCCAGACAAGCAGCTTCCAGCTGTCTGGGAAGGATGGAGATGATCTTAGAGGCAAAGGACAATAATGCCAAAGCGGGCATGGGTCTGTTTGAGTCCCTTTATGTGCAGCTCGTGTGTTCTTTGATGTGGCTGTTCGGGCTGGTGAAATCCCACACCTCAGCTGCCTCAGTGCTCTGCCCTGAGCAGCCACTCTGGCTCTCCATGGTTTCCCGGCCCCCAGTTGCCTGTGCTGGCTCCTCTCCTCTTGGGCCCCATCCCAAGGAGGAGTCCTGGTGTTGTTCTGCCTGTTACTGGGTCTGCAGGCAGCAGGGACAGCCAGGGCATGGGGACTGGTTGGCAAGGGAGGTGGCTCTTTGTAGAAGGCCAGGAAAGGAGGAGGAAGAAGGAGTGGTCTTGATGTGTGAAGAAGCTGAGACCCAGCAGGTGCCATGGGTCACTCTGCTGCCTCAGGGGTAGGCCTGGCTGGACAGAAAGATTGGTGGCAGCTGTGCCACAGGCCATGGGCCGGTCCCGGGGCCAGCCATGTGCTGCTCAGGCACAGGTGATGTGGGACAAGGTGGTTCAGCTGCGTGGCGTGAGGAGCTCTGCCTTCTCCTCAGCTTGCAGGTGGAGCTGCTGGCCGTCCGTGCCCAGTGACACTGTGCCATGGTGTCTGTGCCGTGCCCCTCAGGGACATCTTCCACTCCTCCTTCCTGGGAGCAGGGATGGGCTGGCTGACAAGTTGCTGGGGGCTGGAAAAAGTCCATAATGACAGGTCTCTGGGTGTCCCATCTACGATGGAAACGCTACAGAACCTCATGTCCAAGACAAGGCAAGTCCTTTTGTACGAGCTTGTTCAACTAGAAATCTGTGCGGGGTTACTCGTTACAGCTGCAGGTGAGGGGAGGTAAATTACTCATTTGCTCTGCAGTATTTTGTTACCTGTTCTTATAACACATACCTGGTGCTGCAGGGTGGGATCATGCTCGCTAAATGAAATAACAGGTATTGATTTTATTACCTTGTGTATATTTAAACTTTGAACCTTCTTGCTCCAGGCCTAGCAGTGGTCAATAACTTAGTAAGAGGTTTAGTTGCCTAAAAGCAGCTCACACAGTTATCAGATCAGCCTAAAATGATGATGGGAGTTACTCAGGATGCCCTGGGACATAGAGTGAACACGGCTGGGTTAAGAAAAGCATTTCTCTGTTACACTGCAAAGCTAAACCCTGTGTGTGGACAGATTTTATGCTCATAACGGAGCATTCAGCATTTCCTCTTTCAAAAACAGGTCTGGTTTTACACGGTAGTGTCTAGTTCCACTCTTTTACCCAGGCTTATCACTAGCTGTGGGCAAATTTGGAAATTTGGGTGAAATTTGAAGATGAGGATAATCCTAAAACTAGAGTGCTATTTGCTTTGGTTTTTCACAGCAAAGGGAATCCCTGAGGTTAATTGTGCTGTGCCCAGAATGATTTCCTTCCGTGTGCCGAGTTCAGATAGGACCAAGGTGTATAATTTTTTCAAATAACTAAAAATCTCAGGTTATTTCAGTTTTTCCTGAAGAGTTAGTTGAGATGACAGGCTCAGTGTTTCTGGGAGCCTGCCCGCGACAGGTATCATGAACGAGCCATGCTAATGCCTGTGCTAGAATGTTTTAGAAAATCCGAGTCTGAGTAATACCAAGAGTGGACAGTAGTGAGGAAGGGGCATGAGCATCGTCTGGCCTGCTGGTACCTGAGAGCCAGTATGGATCACAGAAGATTGTTGTGTATAAAGATTCTTCTAATTCTAGAAGGTTTTACCCAGGTTTTACCTCTGAAAGGATAAAATGTTAGAAATATTAAACACAATTCATGTTTAATTAAAAAAAGAAAAAGAAAAACGCAATGGTTTAATGAGCGCTCTCCAGCAGCCCAAGCCTTTAGCTGCACTGTCTTGTGAGCAGTCCTGTGGGCACCTGGGTACCTGTTGAGCTCAGCACTAGTGTGATGACAGCCATGTCACAACACAGAAATGAATTCTGCAGGCAAAGGGGAACTTTTTCCTTAGTGCTGAATAGCTCCATAATAAAGGAAACGGGTAAAGATGTCTTGACAAAAATTATCAAAGCAGTGTAACTGCATATGGGGAGATACTGGTGAAGAGAAAAAGTGTTATACAATCACTATAAGGCTTTCCAAAACTCACAGGCCACCATCTTTAATATTACCTTAATGTATTTTCTTCTTTGTGAGCAATATAAGTTTTGCAGTAGTAGTGCAGGGTAACTGCACCGAGAGCTGGGTGTGTTCTTGCCCAGACAGCCCTCTCCTGGTGGGGGCAGCCTCTCTGCTACGGCAGCTGTAGGTTTACAGTTCTCAACCTATTTTATTAAAGCGTGGTGTGTGACATTACAAGTGTCTTACAAAGGTGCTCTGCAGCAGTGCTGGGGGCTTGTTTGTGATACAGGTGAGCTAATGCTTTGGAATCACGTGGGTTTTTCATAGTGACCATGTTATGCATCTTATCAGGGCTGATAACCCTGTAACGTGGGTGTACATTAGCATATCTTACACTGGCTGACTGATATGAATAGTAATTCCTTTCCAGAGTTTATCTGAAAAAAACCGACCCCGTTCACAGTCTATTTCAGGACTTTATGCACGGCTGGTTTTGGATGTTTGTTTGTTTTGTTGGTTGCATCCAAATGCCTCTTGTCTACAATATGATGGCAATAACAATGTGTTTGGCAAATCTCACCAGGTCTCTCATGTACATTTTTTCCTGGGGTGTTGGTCCCCCCTCTGTGGGCATCTCCACCCCCTCAGGAGGGCACTCTCTGAGGGACAGGGGTGTCCTGGGAGCCACTACCACTACTGTCTGGTAGTGTGGTGTGAACAGGCTGCAATGTCTTGAGGCAAGTGGCTTCAAGCTGTGCCAGGGAAAGTTTAGATCAGATACTGGGAAAAATTTCTCCATCAAAAGGGTTGTCATCCCTGGCACAGACTGTCCAGGGCAGTGGTGGAGTCACCATCCCTGGATGGATTTAGGAGACATGTGGACTGGGGACATGGGCTGGTGGTGCACTTGGTATTGCTGGGGGAATGGCTGGACTTGATGATTTTGAGGGTCTTTTCCAACCCAAACGATTCCGTGATTCCGTGATCTCCTGCTTTGTTCTGGTGCTTGGTGCTCTCCAGTGCTGGGACCACAGCCCAGGGGGCCACGGATGAATATTTTCTCCTGGGCTTGGAAAGTGCAAATCCCTCCTTGTTGCACTCTCCTGGGCCTTTGGAAGAGCTGTTGGAAGAGGCTGACAACATGTGCAGGGTTCCCAGACAGCAGCCCGTGGAGGAGTTTCCTTCTTCTTTTCCTCCCAGGCACATCCCTGAAAACTGATGGGTGCTGCTTCTCCAGGTGAGGCCAGGCTTAGTCCTGTGCTTACGGGCAGAGCAGGAGTGAGGACACTGAGTTTCACTGGGTGTGGATGTGCTTATTTTCCCAGCTAACCAGCACAGGCTTCTGCTGGGCTATTTGGCAATTCTTGGTGCTTCATCCATTAGTTTTAGCAAGTAGTCGAGACAAGCAGAAAGTTAAGCAATGGTGTATTTTGACAGGAAAAAATAAACCAGAATCGCAGAAACAAAGATATTTTTAAATTTCCTGTTTGCAATTGTTAACCCAGTAATCTGGAACCATGTGAGAGCTGCCTTATTGTTTTTATGGAATTGCTCATGGATTTCATTGTGTTTTCCTCTTTTAGCAAAATATGTGGTACATTTACTCTCAGAAACAGCATTTCGCTTCATCTGGCAGACTGGAAGGATGTAACAAGTGAAAAAAAAGTGAAATATTTCTGCTAGATATCACTAGCTGTGATTTTTTGTTAAACCTCCTCTTTTGCCGTTAACATCTGCATGGAAGGGAATGGAAATGTGCAAATTGGCTGGAATGCTGTTCCTGTGCCATATGTGCCGTGTCCCTTGTGTCGGCAGCACACGGAACAGCCAAGGATCATTGTGCAGGAGCGCAGTCCCCATAGCCAGGCTGTAAGTGATATTTAATGCCTTTATTGAGCATCTCAGCAAAGCCTCTGGGTCGGGGCAGGTGGGGGAAGCAAAAGGGCTTGCAGTGCTGTTGCTGCTTGGCCTGTGTCTTAACAGGGAGTGTCTCCTGGATCACCACACTATCCATTTGGGATTTCCTCTCCATTCGTGGTCACTAAATACCTTTAAATACAATTGCAGCAGTTACTAAGGAATGTAAATTGGAGTGTATCTAGTGTACTCCTTATTTATTTAGCTAAAATGAGCAGTTTATTGGCTGGGAGCAGGACCACTGGAACCCCTAGCTCCTCACAGGCCATGGGAACAGCATAGGAACAGCACATGAGCTCCTCCACATCCCAGGAGTATTTCTCAGGGAATTAAAGGATGCTGTCATGGAGGAGTCCTCCTGGATACCTGAATGAAGAGTCACTGAGCAAAGAATGGTAAACGTGTAGGGCTGCCAAGTCTTTTGTTCCATGGTCCCTTTGGAAATCCCACTGACAGAGGTGCCATCAGAACCCGAGGGCCCCCAGAGAGCCCAGGTGCCCGAGGCTGCTCCTCTGCTGGGCACGGGGGGGAGAGGAGCCCAGGGGCCGCCTCTTGTCGGTCTCTGCTCTCTCAGCCCTGCTCCTGTGTAGGAAACTCTCAAGCTGCTGCTCTGCAGCTGGTTGCTGATAAGGGATTCATCATTCCAAAGACTTGGCTAATTCCTGGTCTGGTTTTGCCTCTCAATGAAACTTTGCCACCGAAAGGCATAAGGGTGGGTAGAGCATGTTAAAGAGGGTTGGAAAAGGTGAGGATGCCATTTCCTTACAGGTGAACGTGGGACTTGTTCTAAAAGGAGTGGATTTGCTCTTGTTGAGATGGCTGAGGAGGTCTTAACACACTCAGATGTGTTCTGCGAAGATCCTGTGAATTCACGGTTTTTAACGCCACAGTGGTTCTTGGCATATTTGGAACTCTTACCCACCAACTCTTTTGCATCAGGACAAACACACTGGCCAAATGAAAGCACAGCTGGTCTTGAGGGAAAGTCAACAAATCCACTAATGAGATGTCCCAATGGTTTATTGGTTCATTATTGGAAAAAATCATGTGTATTTCCAATCCAAGTTTGCTTATTTTCAGTTTCCAAGTGCTGTGTTGTTGCAGTAGCAAAGAGCCTCTTTCTCACTGGGGTGTTTCTATCAATGTTTGGGTGTGCTTCTGCTCAAGCCATCTTCTTCCATTGTGAGATGATAAAATTGTTCATCTGGGTTTGGCTGAAATAGTTGAACATTTCCTCTACAGTCCAAGAAATACTCTTTAATTTCCTAGTTCTGTACAGAGACCTTTTAACTTTTGACCATGTTTCAGTGAATATTTTTCATATCTCTCTTACTCCACATTCAAGTTTCCCTTTTGCTTTGTTTATATTTGCAGTAACTTACCAGACAAATGGTGGTTATCCGTATTAAACTTGTAAAGGAGCCAGATATGGATTTACTAGTTACTTTTTAAGCAGTCTGGTTTTGCAATTGGGTTCCTACCTTTGGAACTGGCTCGTGAATAACAGCAGAAGGCCTCAGCCTTGTTCTGAGTTGGAGCAAGAAAAAACCTCTCCAGTCTGCTGAACTGGCTGTGGGAAGTCAAAGTATGAGTATCACAGAGAAGCGAAATCCCTTGATGGTGTGGGATGTGTTGCATTTAGTCACAGCCTGTGGTGGTGGAGCAAAGCTACAACCCAACAACCCAGGATTGTTGGCTGTAGGAGCAATCCTGCGGGAGAGCCTGGTGTTCCCTGGTGGGGCTGAGCAGGAATCACCACTGCAAACCAACCTCAGCACTCTGCCTTTTACAGGAGGCGTTTGGGCAAAATCATCCTGGCTCTCTGGTCAGCCTGGTGTGATGTTGAGAAGAAGGTAAAGCCTGATGGTAAAACTGGAAAACGCAGCAGGGGTGGGATGTCCCTGCCCTGGCTCGGTTTGTCACAGTCCCGAGCAGCTCTGTGCCCGAAGAACGAAGGAAAAGAATGAATCCAGCTCCCTGAGAGCCCTCTCCGTCCATTGCGAGCGAGGTGTCCTGGCACACCGGCAGTGCCTCGGCACCGTCTCCTCCCGCCGGAGATTTACAGCGGTGTCAGAAATAGTAACAGTTTTCCACCCGCAGCTGCGTTCCACCCTGCGGTACAGCTCATAGTCCCCTGCAGTTCTACTCCCACATCTTCCAGCAGTCCTCGATTCCTAAGGACATCGCTGCATCCATCGGAACGCGCCCGTTCCTTCCGCAGCCGTGGCGCTGGGATCGTGGGGGCGAGGCGGGGGAGCTGAGCAGCGGGGTGGGAGGCTGCTCTGGTAAATGTGGGATGAGGGTTCGGTAAATAACCCGGGGAGCGTGTGGACCCCGTTCCCGGTGTGTGCTGAAGGACAGCGCTGTGGGGCCGGATCCCTCGGCAGGAGGTTGGTGTGCGGCCGCCGCAGCGCCTTGCGGTTCCACCAGGCTGCACTTTGTCACAGTCCCGTACAATAGTCTAAACATTTCTTTGGAGGGACTGTTACACGTTTCTTTCTGCTCCCCTCGGCCCTTCAGCAATTCTGTCTGTGGCTGCAGAGTGGCTGGTGCTCAGGCTGCAGTGCTCAGTGCGATGCAGCGATCCCCGTGTGCTTTGTAGGACTGTGGGGACAAAAGACCCTCTGGATTTAAAGCTGCTGTGTAAAATTGTTAAAGCCAGAACGCTGTGTTAAATATTTGTATATAGTTACACTGAAGGGACTCCAATATAACTGGAGAGGGATTTTGGGCCAGGAGTGGCAGGACAAGGGGCAGTGGTTTCCCACTGCCAGAGGGCAGGGATAGGTGGGATACTGGGCAGGAATTGTTCCCTGTGAGGGTGGGCAGGCCCTGGCACAGGGTACTCGGAGAAGCTGTGGCTGCCCCATCCCTGGAAGTGTCCAAGGGCAGGTTGGACAGGGCTTGGAGCAGCCTGGGATAGTGGAAGTTGTCCCTGCCCGTGGCAGGGCATGGAATGAGATGGGATTTAAGGTTCCTGCCAATCCAAACCATTCTGGGATTCTGTATTTTCAGACATACCAGTTAAACACAGAGATTCATACAAAGGACAGAGATATGGGAGGACAAGGTTCCATTGCTGGCGTTGCCCCTCCCTTCCTCCCGAGCTTTTGGCAAATCCATTAACTTCTCTTTGGCTGGGTTTGACTTAACTCTCTCTCATGTGTGCACTTTAATTTGAATGCATTAATATTTTAGATGTAATATGTAGCATAATGAAGAAAATTAATAGTTTATCTCTAGAAGAGGAAGGGGAGTGGAGCTGTTCTGGAAGGCCGAGTCAGAAGAGACTGGAAGGGCTGGCAGCAGAGTTATGGTCTGTGCTTGCTGAGTTTCCCATCCTGATGGCTGGTGAGCCACTGGAGCTGCCTCAGCAGAATCCCAGAATCTCAGCCTCCGAATCGGAATTTGCTGCCACAGGTGTCCTCCCGGCTCCCCTTGTGCCGGGCTCTGACTGACGCTGAGTGGCAGCTGTGCAGCACCAGCCTGGGCAGTTTCTGTCCTGTGGAACCCGGCAAACCTGTCAGTACACGGAGTCAGCCTCTGCTGCTTGGGATCTTCGGAAAACGCTCTCTTTAAGGCTGAATGTGTGTCTAGAATGCACTGTGCTCCTCGAGTGCCTGGCAGGGCAGGGGAGTGGTAGTCCACGATGACTTCTGACTGGGTGTTGCAATCTGTAGCTCTCATTATATCTGCTATTGGAATCAATAGATCTCTGTGCATATTGTGGTTTCTGGAAAGGCAGGTAATGCCGTGTGCTCACTTGTCTGGAGTTTTGTGGGATTCCATTCAGGCTTTCATTTTTTCTCAGCAAAAATTACCTTATTTTACATCTCAGGTACCTCCAAGGTTTGGGTGTGACCAGCTGTGTGCTCCTCCTGTGACCAGTTCACAGGGGTGTGGTGATATTCCTTTGGTTTGCAGGCTGGGCACAGCCCCCTGCCCTTGCGGGATGCTGCGGGTGTGAGTGGAAAGTGCGAGCTCGTGTTTCGGATTCACTCCTGACGTTTGCAGACTGCATGGAGAGGGGAGCAGGGAGGGAAATGGGTGCTGAGAGTGACACCAGCAGTGGGGAGATGGTGTGAAGAGCAGTCCTGCACCGAGTGGGGTACTGGGCAGAGTGCTCTGCTCCCAGTTACAGTCTGGGCCTGCCCTGACCTGGTGTTGGCTGCTACTTAAGCCCCATAAACAGTTTATGTCCCTTTTTACCATACTGCTAAACTTTTCCATTTAAAAGTGCTGAACTGAAGTAGTTGCTAAAGTTCAATTACAATCCTGTTTGAAAAATACCCAAAGGGCTGGAATAGGCTGGAGCTGGGGTTGTTCCCTGATGCTTCCAAAGCAAGGGGCTGTAGGAAATGATCTATTCAATATGTCACTTGCAATTGGAACTGCTGTTGCCTTTAGTGTTCAATAATGAGCCAAGCCTTGATGTTTTTAGGTTCTCAAACCTAAGCTTTTTCCCAGAAGCTTTCTGCAGGGAGGGTGGGCAGGTTTTATTGTTTAGTTGGGGTTTTTTGGTTGCTTGGGAGTTTTTATTTAGAACAAGCAGAACTGTTGTTTTATGCTTTGGTGCAAGGAAGTTTTTCAGATACAAAGCACTCGCTACAGATGCTCTTCAGAATAATTTTTTCTGCTTTTTTGTGGCGTGAGAGTTGGCGAATGGTTTGAGGAAGGAAAACGTGTCAAGGAGGTGTTTCTGAAGAGCACTTACCCGGAATCGCGCAGTGAGTGGGAACAGAGCCTGTCTGGCTGCCCACAGTCACGGTCTGAACCTGCCGGCTGCTGCTGCCTTTTCACTGCTCTTTCTGAATTCTGTGCTTCTTTGCATTCTTGGAGCTCTGAAATCCCTCTCAGAGCAGAACTGATTGCTTGAACTGCAAACCATGCTGGTGGGGAGGCTCAGTGGCACTGGCCCACTGGCATTCCAGGTCCTGCTCGTGCCCCAGGGCTTCAAGGGGACAGAACTGTCACAGAAAATGTCACAATCACTTTTTAAGGAGGTATGTCTCGTGGAGCACTTTTAAGGAGTGGAGCACAGTCTGCATGGGCTGGAAGGGTTAAACCAGGTAAGGTTTTCCCTTCGAGAAGAGCGAGGCTGAGCTCTGATTTTGTGTTGGTAAGTTGCAAGCAGTGAAACAATATTAACACTTTATGTCGTGTTTGTAAGAAGGCAAAGTATCTTCAGAAAAAGAGGAAATTTATGACTTCCCATAGAATCCCAGAATCCCAGAATCATTTGGGTTGGAAGGGACCTTAAACCTCATCTTGTTCCAACCTCCTGCCAGGGTTGGGATTCTGCAGTTCAAAATCACCGGGTTATTAAGAAATATGTTGGGGTTTCCCTGTCAGTTTGGACCAAACTAGTTGCAAAAAAGTGAAATTAGGCATTTCTAACACATTTGGAGTAACTTGAAAATAGACTCAAAATTAAATGAGAGTGTGACATATATTTAGGCTGGATATCAGGGAAAGGTTCTTCTCCCAGAGGGTGCTGGGCACTGGCCAGGCTCCCCAGGGAATGGGCACGGCCCCGAGGCTGCCAGAGCTCCAGGAGCATTTGGACAGCGCTCCCAGGGATGCCCAGGGTGGGGTTGTTGGGGTGTCTGTGCAGGGCCAGGGACTGGACTGGGTGATCCTTGTGGGTCCCTTCCAACTCGGGAGAGTTCTATTCTATTCTATTCTATTCTATTCTATTCTATTCTATTCTATTCTATTCTATTCTATTCTATTCTATTCTATTCTATTCTATTCTATTCTATTCTATTCTATTCTATTCTATTCTATTCTATTCTATTCTATTCTATTCTATTCTATTCTATTCTATTCTATTCTATTCTATTCTATTCTATTCTATTCTATTCTATTCTATTCTATTCTATTCTATTCTATTCTATTCTATTCTATTCTATTCTATTCTATTCTATTCTATTCTATTCTATTCTATTCTATTCTATTCTATTCTATTCTATTCTATTCTATTCTATTCTATTCTATTCTATTCTATTCTATTCTATTCTATTCTATTCTATTCTATTCTATTCTATTCTATTCTATTCTATTCTATTCTATTCTATTCTATTCTATTCTATTCTATTCTATTCTATTCTATTCTATTCTATTCTATTCTATTCTATTCTATTCTATTCTATTCTATTCTATTCTATTCTATTCTATTCTATTCTATTCTATTCTATTCTATTCTATTCTATTCTATTCTATTCTAT
Organism: Gymnorhina tibicen; assembly: GCA_013399875.1. Classification (NCBI taxonomy): domain Eukaryota; kingdom Metazoa; phylum Chordata; class Aves; order Passeriformes; family Artamidae; genus Gymnorhina; species Gymnorhina tibicen. The sequence continues at coordinate 535,062 of VXAZ01001259.1, forward strand.
TCTATTCTATTCTATTCTATTCTATTCTATTCTATTCTATTCTATTCTATTCTATTCTATTCTATTCTATTCTATTCTATTCTATTCTATTCTATTCTATTCTATTCTTTTTCCATTCCATCCCATTCCATTCTACAGCATTTCCTGTTGGCAACAAATTCATGTCTGCATTATTATTCACCAGTAACAACGTCATCTGAAACTTAAGGAAATCAGTTTTAGACAAGTTACTTTGTTACTGCTTACATTTGATTTCAGAATTATTTTTTAAACTTTTGAATGTGTTGTGCTTGTAAATGACAGAAACCCATGGAAAAGCTTTGATAAGGAGGGAGAAGAAAAGCCTCACCTTGAAGGGACCTAGTTTGCCAGAACAGGACTGTAGGAGTAAACTGTGCCCCTGGGGACTGAGGTGAAGGAAATCCTTTTTCAGGAGTACTTTGAGCTTCACTGGGATTCTCTTTTGTTTGCCTTCTTCAGTGGATTAAAGTGTGTGGGGTTTGTTGTTGTATTTCTAAAGAGGGAGATGCTAAAGGTGTAGGCAGGAAAGTGCTGTTGGCTGCTAGCCCTGGGAGCACTGAGCATGCTTGGCTGCCCGGCAGGGCTGGTGCTGCCCAGGGCCATCCGAGGCAGGGTGCCATGTGCTTCCCAGAAAAGAAGCTGGGAGCTTGGTTCCATTTAAAATATCCAGTTACATCCAGTTCTGATGCTGAGCTTACCAACTCCTCCTTCTGTGTGTTCAGAGGAGGTTTGAGTCCCTCAGGTGCCTTGCCCAGAACCCTGAAGAGCCCTGTCTGCTTCCTGCTGTTCTCTGCCTTAGTTCACATTTCACTTTAGGCAGATTCATTTGCGGGATGCTGCTGTGCTGCGCTGGAAGGTGGTTCAGACTTCAGCCATACACAGCATATGTGAGCCTTAGAAGTGCTGGGAATTGCCACGCCAGCAGCTACGAGGCCAGAGATTCCTCCCGGAATTCCTTCTGGCTCTTGGCCAAGTCATCGTACCCTAGCAGTTCTGTAAGTCCCGCCACGTCTTCCTGGGTTAGAATGAGCACGAACCTCTCTTCCCTGCTCAGGAAATGGACATTCCCAGAGCTGCAGCTCTCTCACAGTCACGCTGTGTTTCTCACAGGAGTGAGGTCCAGTTTACCTGCATGTCATGAGAGTGACGCTGTGTGTTCGCTGGGCCGGGCTCTAGCATCATCCCAGAATGGGGCGTAAAAGAAGAGTTTTGTAAAACATAATACTAATTTAGAGTGAATTCCTTTTCTAGGAATGGCTTATGACCTTTTCAGGAGCTTGCACTGCTGTGTTGCCAGATGGGCTGGAAGTTATTGCAAGGCTTTGGATAAGATGCTGTTGTGAAAGCTGTAAGGAACAACCTGCTGCGGCAGGAGCTGATGTGGTGTGTGGGTTTGTGCTGATGAGCAGCAGCAAACCCCAAACGTACACAACCCCCAAGTCCACAGCAGCAGAGCCTTGGGACCTGCTTCAGTGAGTAGAGGTCCTGTAGGAGGCAAGAGGGAGAAAAGGGGCCCTGGGATAAGGCCACGCTGACTGATCCATCATCATCAACCCGTTGCATCATACAGCTTGTAAAAGGGAAACCGGTCCCTTTGAAGGGTGTGAGGGAGACAGTGGTACCAGTTAGCTGTCAAGTGTGTCCAGTCAGGGGGGAATTACCAGGTGGAGCAGATCCTTACAAGTCCACGCACACGAAGGACACCACTTCATTTCATACCAGCCCGGCTGTGAATGCCTGATCCCAGGACACTCGTGTGGTTTATGCCCGTTGCTACCATGGTTTTCTTTCTGAACACGCAGGTTTTCTTTGTTTGCCTCTGTCAAGGATGTTATCCATCATTCCCACACACACACACACATCAAAGGACAAGATGGGCCATCTCCACCATGGCTGTCTGCAGCCACGGGACAGTGCTGAGCACTCCGTGGGCAGGGACCCTGTCCTGTCACCTGGGCTGGTGACCGTGGCGGTGAGCCAGGCGGAGAACGGCATGGCAGGAACATGCAGAGCACGGCATGGATGTACATGGAGACGTAGAAAGCTAATTTGCATCCTGAAATAGGAATAAAATGTGATAAAGCTGTAATTAGGTCATTTGAAATTTGATGTTAATCTTTTGAAAATGTATTTGAAGTGCTGAAATGAAATAAAGACACGAGCAGGTTATGCAGCTCAACAACAGGAACAGTCAAGAATGGTTTGGAGGTTCTGTTAATAATTTATCATTCTTTAACTGTGTGGTTGTTGGGTTTAATGTAGTAAGTTCTTTGTAAATATGACAGTGAAAATCATTCCTTTTCCTTCTTCCCTCCTCATTGTACAGTTGGCTAATTTTGGAGCTTCCCCTGTGAGCGTTACAGTTGGTTCAGGGTGTTTGCCATGCAAAACAGCACGAAAAGGTAACGTCAGGGTACTACCAGGATTTCCATGTGTTTATATATTTATATATATCTGTAAAGAATACATGAAAATGGTACTGTGACTGAAAATGAGAACCAACCATTGATCAGTATTTTTAGTGAGATCTGAGCATGCTCATGCAAATTACAGTGAGGAGTTACCGCAGATTTAAAAATAAGTTATATAAATGGTTATATAAATGGCTGTCACAATTAAAGCAAATCAAACACACGCAGTACTCAGATTTGTGTTACTGTGTATAAATACATACAAGGATGTATAAATACATACAAGGATGTATAAACACACGGAGGTACAAGTAGTTATTGCTGCACAAAGTTAATGATGTTGCCCGGGGCTTTGCTGCTGTTTAGTTTATTTGCATTTATCTGTCATTTAGTCACACACGTACACTGCCCATCCCAGCCTGCTCCTGCCGTACGTGCGGCTGTGGATGTGACACGCAGGATGAGCAGATCCTTGATGTGGTCGAGAGGGGTGAGAAGGAACATGAAATACAAAGGAGTGGTGTTGCTCCAAGTATTGTGGCTTTTGGAGGACATGTCACAAAATTAAAAGTTCCCGAGGGATCCACTGGTTGCAGGTATGAGTTTGCGACAGGCCGGTGTCACGGGCAGTGTGCTGAGCTGCGGGTCCTGCACGGCTGATACCACAGCAGTGGTGCTTGCAGCAATGTTCCTGTCGGAAGAAGAAACGGAATGACAGGGTCAGGGCGAGGCTGAGGTCAGTTTGTGAGGGTTTTGCCCCGTGGCTGATTTCCCGATGTGTGTGTGCCTATATTTAAAGGTAATTCCTCGAATGGCAGAGGGCAAGACATAAGGGATACACTTTACCATGCAGTGCTTGGTAAACACAGCTGGTCCTGGCTGCTGCTCCTCAGGGCTTGGGTTTAGCCCAGCTTTTGGGGTTCCTTCTGCTGTGGGGCTGTCCCGGGAAGGTGGCCTACGTGCTTGGCCACCTGTGGGGTGCCATTCCTGATAGAGATGCTTTTCATCTTCAAATCCTTGGGACAGCAAAGAAAGGCCAAGGTTAAATCTCCTCTCGTTCGCAGTGCACACGGGGCTGTGGCTGCCAGGGCTCTCTCACACCACTCTGCCACGGGAGCTGGCTGTGTTGGCCTGGACACGTCCTGGTTCGAGAGCTGGCAGGGTCCGCCCTCCTCATCCCTCGTGGGTGCGTGGTGTGTTACACCGAACCGTGAAGCTGTGACCTTGTTCTGTAGGGTCTCAAGGAACTGAACGGTGAGCCATGGCTGATTTTGGGGGTTCTGACTTCCAGCTTTGAATAACAGATTTGTTGCTGGCATGCACAGGTTCTAGTTAGGCCACATAACAGTGTGGTGCTGGCAAAGCCTGGGGCTGCGCAGTTGCTGCAGGTTGCTGCGATCTAGAAACTTCATTTATTTCTGTTTGATTGATTCCTTTTCTCCGAGGTGGGTGGTAATTCTTTTATACAATGTCACCAGTTTGTTTTTGCTGAGGAACAAAAGGCATGTGCTAATAGTAGATATTTTTGTGAAGTAGTTTGACCTGTGCTTGGGCAGAGGGTGCCCTGTGAGAGAAAACACACCAAGGCTGGATTGCAGCGCTTCTCTCTGGAGGATGATTTGTGCTGGGTTTGTACAAGGCTGTTCTGACAGTGGGCTGTTCCCGTGGGCTGCCTCCTGGAGCTCTTCATGGAGCAGTGGTCAGCAGCTGAGGTGACACATTGCGTGAGGAAGTGCTGAGACACTAATATCCCAGAGTTTTGTTGATCCTACAGTAATGCAAGGATTATTTTCCCTTAAGAGACAATTACCTTTCTTACTCCCTTCTGCACTGGGCAGGATATAGCCTGTGGTTTCTGAAATGATTGTGAAAATCGGTCCATTCCCGGGACCTTTTGTTTACTGTTGCGCTTGCCTTCAGTGCCTGTGAGAGAATGCACTCATCACTCCATCCCTCAGTTATGGGCAGCACATAAACAGGGATTTATCTGAGCAACCCGGCACTAATTCCGCAGAGAAGTCTTGCAGTATGTGTGGAGATAGAAGAGGAGGTTTCTGGGGATCTGAGAGTTGCCTATGCAGACTGGGATGAGCTGGGAGCCAGAGGGAGGAAGGGTAAAGGGCGATTTTATGCGTGACTCCACTTTCTGGTGAATGGCCACTAACCTGACACAGCGTTTACACGCAGGCAGAGCCCCGGGCCCAGGACTCCTCTTACAAGGGCCCTTTACTCTGTAAAGCTCTGAGTGGCCTCAGCAGGAAAAGCTCAGTGTCCACCCCACTTGTTTTTAGATCTCAGCCATCGGCGACCTTAGCGTGAGAGGTTATTCTGCTGACAGGGGCTCTGGTTAGGGGTATCCTGTGAGGAGGACAGGTCTGAGGACATGGAGCCTGTAAGGTGAGTGTCAGGCTAGTCCATGGAGTAAACTGGACTCCTTGTTCTTCAGAGTCTTTTCCAATGTAAATGATTCCGTGATTCTGTCATTCTAGTGGCCAGGAGTCCTGTGTGGGTCCGTGGGTGGAGGGGACGCTGCGCTGGTCCCGGGGCTGAGTGCCACCAGGCTGGGGAGATGAGCTGTGGGGAAGGGCCCCTGCGCGGCACTCGGCTGCGGCTGTGCAAGGGGAGCCAGGATGTGTGCTGCCCACTCACTGGCTTTGTTTCGGAGCCCTTCTGCAGAGCAGAACGTGTGTGTTCAGGTGTCCCTGTTTGAAGTTTGCGGCAGGGAGCGGAGCTGTGTGCGGGCGTCGCGGCTCCGCCGGCGCTGCGGCTGTTGGCTGGCACCTGCACGTCAGTTGAAGATGAAACAGAAACCATACACAGAGAGCAGAGGGTGACTGGTGAAAGCAGTGGGAGAGAGGAAGAAGGCAGCAGAGACAAGACATGTGCAGACCAGTTCACTTTTCACACCTGCAGACTGTTGGCTCAGCCCCTGGGGCAGCAGCTCCGTCGCCCTCGCAGCACCCTTTGGGGCAGGGCTGGGATGTGCTGGGGTGCTGTGGCAGGCCTGCACAGTAGTGTTGTCTCCTTTGTCACCTTCCCCTGCTCCCGGGTCGGGATGAGCCCTTCTTGTTCCCTGCCGTTGCAGTATGGCCACCCAGCCTGGAAAAATTTTTGGATGTGGCCAGATTCTTCTGTGGACCAGTGCCACTTCTTTCAGTGGAGTTACACAAGGAATAAACAAAACCTAAGAGAATGATTTTGAGAGGAGGGTTATTTTTGTTCTGTTTGTTTAATGGGCTTCTTGACCTTTTGGGTTTAATTTGGGCTTGGCAATTTTTATCTTGAGTTTTGTTTTATTCCTGCTTTTTACCACTGTCTCTTTCTCTGGTTCCCTCCCTCTTGGCTTGTTTCCCATCTGCTTTTGGGAAACCCAGTGATGAGAAGGAGGAGGACAAACATCAGGGCAGCTGTAATCACACAGGGCTGAGCAGCTTTGCTGAACAGGCTGAGCCCAGTTTTGAGCAGCAGCGCTGTGGCACAGTAGCAGGTCCACGGGTGTCCTGTGCCCAGCTCAGGCCCTGCACGTGGCAGAGGATGGGGGGGCTTGACCCGGGCTGGCACTGCCAGGGGATGGGGCAAGAGATACGTTGCTGTGCAAAAAATGGCGTGAGACATTCTCCCCAGCCAGTGGTGAAGGTGTTCATCTCTTCAAGGTGTTGCCTCTGAGGTCATCGAGATGACAGGCACTGCAGTCAGCTGGAATTGTGTGATTGATTGCTGGGGTCAGTCTCTAATTATTTTAAATTATATGACATCAAGACTGAATAGAATTTTGAGTTGACATAGAATAATTAGGGGAAAAAGAGTGTCATCCAGCACTTTTCACCCACCTGTGTCTCATGAGAGTGTCATCTGCCACCAGTAGGGATCAGGAGAGCTGGGCTTCAGTTCTGAAGCAAGGTGTATTTCCTTGCTCTGTACATTCCCTCAGTGAGAAGAGGTTGCTGGAAAATATAATTCGTTCTAAACTAAGCAGTAATTCTCCTTCAAATTATATCTTAATAAAAAAGAGAACATCTTGGGCAGTCTCTGATTTAGGCACACTGCATTTTAAATCTGTCCTAATTATAGTGCTCATCGCTTAACATTCATTTAATGAAGATCCTCATTTATAAGGACAAGGTTGGCAAATAGGAATTAATGCCATTATAACCCGTGAGTCTCCCAAAGGAAACAAATCAAAAGCTCTGTGAAGGAAATGAAACCTTATTATTTATAGCAAGGCAAAGCACAGAGTCACCAGCCATACATTTGTGTCTCTGGCTCAGGGGCCTGCAGCAGACGTGGTTTGGAAAGGACAGGGCCGTGCTGCCGTGGGCGTCGCTCCGGCTGGGGCAGCGCTTCCTTCCAGGAGCCCCCTGTCCAAGGCTCTTGTCCTTGGTTTTGTTTTGGTCTCAGTTTCTGGTTCAAGACCAGACCTCCTCTCATCAGCCCCAGAAATAACCATAGTGGTTCCTCAAGGCCCAAAAGGAAGGATGGAAGGAAGACATCACAGTTGTCTTAGTGGATCTGGATGTGCATCTCTGCTGCTGTCATTTCGTCTCGTGCTGGTATCAGAACTGCTTGGTTTGAAGGAACACTGTCAGATTGTCTTCACAGGTGTTGATTTCAACACACACAGGAGGTGGATGGTTCCACTGGCTCCTTAAAAAACCCTGGTCATCCTGAACAATGTTTCACTGATGGAATTCAAGTGATGGCAGTGAGAGTTACGTACAAGCCTCAGAGCCCTTAGGATAGTGCAGACTTGCACAGGCCCCTGCAGCCCTCACAGAAATCTTTATTTACAGGAGGCTCCAAGTCTCTGGTGACTCGAGGGAATGGCTGGAGCAGGGGAGGGTTAGGTTGGGTATCAGGAAAGGTTCTTCCCCCAGAGGGTGCTGGGCGCTGCCCAGGTTCCCCAGGGAATGGGCACGGCCCCGAGGCTGCCAGAGCTCCAGGAGCATTTGGACAGCGCTCCCAGGGATGCCCAGGGTGGGATTTGGGGGTGTCTGTGCAGGGCCAGGGACTGGACTGGGTGATCCTGGTGGGTCCTTTTGAGCTGAGGATATTCTATGATTTTACGAAGCCTCTTAAAGCTCTCTGTGTGGGCAGCACAGCCCAGCTCTTGCAGAGAGCCGAGCATTTCCGAAGCACCGAGTGTTTGTCTAACAACAGCAGCCTCGGGGCCATGGGCCAGGTGCTGGTGGTACTCCCTGCAGGGGGGAAACTGAGTCAAAAAGCTGAGCTCATTTCCTGGGATGAAGAGCAGTCCAAGCAATCTGATGAGCAGTGAGGATTTTCCCTGTCCCTGCATTCGGGTGTTGCTGAAGCTGCTGGGCTCCTTGCGGGGTCTGCACAGACGCTGTTCAGTTTGCAAAGGAGCCCTTTCCCCTTCCCTCCACATTTGTGTTTCTGGGAGCGTATGAGAGGTGACGTGAAATCCTGGCTCTCCAGTACAGCTTGAGGTCTCTCTCATTTAAGCCTTAATTAAAGATGTCCATGCAGGGGACCCTCACCCCTGAGCCCACACCAGCACATGGGTTTCTTCTGCTGTCCTTGGTCTTGGGTCTCCTGCTGAAGTGACACCAGCGTGTGTCCCTGTTCTCCCAAATGACTCCTGAGCTCGCTGCTTTGCTTTAACCCTAGCTGACAGCAGGCTTCAGCTCTCCAAAATCTGTTTTGTGAAAACATGTGACTGACTAGATGAGACAAATCCTTCTGCTTAGAAAAAGGCTTGTCTGTTTGCTCTGGAGCACAGGCGAGCACACAGGGGAGAGCCCTGGTCAGAGTTCACCCGGTAAAGCCACCAGGAGAGCAGCCCAGGAGGCATGAACCCACGGAACAGCTCATTTCCTTCCTCTCAAAACAGCTTCCCTCTTCCCCTTTTCTGTCTTTTCTTAACTTCTCCTGTGCTCACAGTGTTGGCTGTTGCATTTCTGGGTGCTGGGGTGTGGACACGAGAAACTGCTGTCACTTAACATTGGCCTGGCATCAAAACATGAAGCGTGAGCCTCTCCACTGCTGGGAAGTACTGCTTTTGAGCAGGACCTGTGGCTTTGTTCAGGTGGTGGAGGCTCCTGGAACTGGACAGGTGTCTTTTGTACAGATGACACCTTGTTGTTAAGGAAGAGTGTTGTTGTGCAGCGCATGATCAGTGACACACCGAGGAATGCCAGTCGGTAAGGGATAGGGATGAGCTCAGGATGATCACTAATTATGACCTTATTACCTATAAAAATGCTGTGAATTCTTCTTCTGTGCTTCATGGAGCTTTGATGATTTGTCCTCATTAGTTGGGGTGGAGCAGTGCTGGGAAGGGAAGGGAAGGGAAGGGAAGGGAAGGGAAGGG
>VXAZ01001259.1:554385-579770 GCA_013399875.1 Gymnorhina tibicen
CCTTTCCCTTTCCCTTTCCCTTTCCCTTTCCCTTTCCCTTTCCTCCCCTCCCCATCCCCGTCCATGCTGTGTGCAGGGCACAGCTAAAATCCCATCAAACAAAGGTCAAATCTGGCACTGCTGGACAGAGCTTTGGGCCAAGGTAACTCCTGACAAATGCACTCCCACGGATCCATTCCCAGGCTGTGCCAAGGGGCTTCCTGGGAGTTTCCTGCCGAGGATGAGGGTCAGTGTGGCGAGCCCAGGGTGTCCAGAGCCGGTGTTTGTGGGAGGCTGTGCAGCCCAGCAATTACCCGACTGCCGCCCTCGTGCTCCCAAACGCTCGCTGCTCGCTCTGTAATGCATCTTCAGCTGCACCACAATTGTCTAATGGGGCATTGAGAGCAACGTTAAAATCTGCAGGGCACCGTAGCGGGGGCTCCCTCCACTCTGCTCGCGTGAGAAATTAAATGAAGATTTGTCCTTCCTGCTAATGCCTTAGTAATTATCGTCAACGTAACATAGCTGTCCAATTCATTCTTTTTCAGTGAAAAAGAAAAGAAATTGGCATAAGCATGATACGGGCCAGACAACGGAGGTGAAGCCTGTACAGAACGGGAGCCAGGTGTTTATAAAAGAGCTTCGAAGTCGGACGTTTCCCAGGTGGGTTTTTGGACGGGGTGCAGGGGCAGTGCTGGTGCTGCCGGGGTCCTGTGAGGCTGGGGATGGGCTGTGCTGGAAGCGTTGCACAGTGCTGATGATTAAATCAGTGCTGTTTGACTGCAGATGTCCCAGGTTCTTCCCTTTTTTACATTTGTGCCGCTGTATTCGCCTCTCCTCTCAGCTGAGCCCAGTTGCTGTGGACTTCCATGGATGCTAGGATTTGGGAAGGCAAGAATCACAGAATCATAGAATGGCTTGGGTGGGAAGGGACCTTAAAGCCCATCTCATCCCACCCCTGCCATGGCAGGGACACCTCCCCCTGTCCCAGGCTGCTCCCAGCCCCGTCCAGCCTGGCCTTGGGCACTGCCAGGGATCCAGGGGCAGCCACAGCTGCTCTGGGCACCCTGTGCCAGGGCCTGCCCACCCTCCCAGGGAACAATTCCTTCCAAACATCCAATCTAAATCTCTCCTAGTTTAAAACTCTTCTCCCTTGTCCTATCACTATCTGCCTCTGTAGGAAGTCACTCTTGCTGTTTTTTATAAGCCCCTTTTAGGCACTGAAAGTGGCTCTAAGATTTCCCCAGAGCCTTCTCTTCTCCAGGCTGAACCAGAGTGTGTTTGGCTCCTAGAACATCTACTTTTACAAGAAACTAACCCACTTATTGCACAGAATTCTCCAGTTCTCAAAATTCTAATGACTTTGCTGAAGTCTGTCCCCATCTTGGACAGAACAATGACATGCTCAGTTGCTGGGTGACAAAGGCTCTCTCATTGGGGTAATGAATGGTGCTAATTGTTAGGTGACATATCCCACATGTTATTAGGCTGCTCCACAGCCATTTGTGAGAGTGATCATTTTCTTTTGGCTCTTTAATGTAGGCTGTAGCCAAATAAATCCTTAATTATTAATAACTAATTATTTTAGAAGAATCCTTGGAGACTGGCAAAGTAAACACAGAACTTCTTCCTTTTTATGGAAGATTTAATTTCACATTTAATTTAAGATGCTAGTCTTAGGCTGCTTAAGGTAAAAACTGACAGTAATTCTGGAAAGTGTTTTGCAGCTTTTACAGTTGTGTTTTGCTGAGCTCAGGATCCAGTATTTTTACTTGCCTGGCTATTTTCATTGGGGCTTGCAAGGTTTTTTATCTTTGCTGTTTATCTTTTTTTTTTTTTTTGTAATTTGTAATTTGACAGGTTGCACAGCTCATTTTAAAAAAGATTTATGGCCCAGGCAGACTGATTTCAGTAACCTTGGGTGGCCTCCGAGACTGCAGTCACATATACGGGATCTCTGAGTCACTCCAAAATTGTTACAAATAATACAGCCCCCCATTCTTTCTCTTTGTTTCTCGTTAATGGGTGCACAAGAAAATCCTGCTGCCAAATGAAATCTCCCGAGACAGAAGGGTCTGTGGCACAAAGAAATGCCTGCGAGATCCGGGCCTTGGACACGAGGTCTTGTGGAAAATCTCCTCCTCCAAAGCAAACGAGCGAGATGTGCAGATGTGAGAGCCAGGCCCCACTCGTCACCCAGAGCGGGCTGGAGGGCAGAGGGGACCAGGAGCATCCCTGCTGGCTCCAGCACAGGGCACTGAGTGACAGCCCCCAGCGCGTGCTCGGCAGGTCTCAGGTCCAAAGGAACACTGAAGGGACCAAAAAGGCAAAAAATACAGTTCATGTCATCCTGTCCTAAAATGTTTCATACCAAAATAGCACCACAGTAGCAAGAGTAGCAGTGATGACAATTAAATTGATTCGTCCCTGTGAGGGTGGGGAGGCCCTGGCACGAGGTGTCCAGAGCAGCTGTGGCTGCCCCTGGATCCCTGGAAGTGTCCCAGGCCAGGCTGGACACTGGGGTTTGGAGCAGCCTGGGATAGTGGAAGTTGTCCCTGCCACTTCAAAATTATCTGCAGAATATTTCCTGAGCTTTAAAACTACTGGCAAAGCATTCCTAGGGCCATTTATTTGAGTTTGGGTAACGTTTTTAATCTTACCTTCTTTAGAGTGAAACGTTTAACACTAATTCCTTTAACATTGATCTCTGGTAACTCGACTGATCCTACAGCTGAGCAAAATGGTCTTTTACTGTAAGATGTTATTTTAGGACTTCCCAGTAGCTGGAGCATGAGGCTTGAGCGATTGATGTTGCATGATTCTATTGTGCCCTTCATGCTTTGGAATAAATGGGGTTTTGGCTTGCGTGCCTAATTAACATATAATTCCTTTTTCATCGTGCCTTCCTTGCAGCAGTGGAACGCAGAAGGTTCCAAACTCGGAGTGGAAGCCCCTCACCAGGGAATGTGTGTTTGCTTTTGCAGTGCTGAGGACATAGTGGTGAAGGTGCCGGGCAGCCAGCTGACAGCGGAGTACCTGGAGGAGAACGGCTTCGCAGAGCCCATCCTGGTGCCCAAGAAGGACGGGCTGGGCCTGGCTGTGCCTGCCCCCACCTTCTACGTCAGCGACGTCGAAAACTACGTTGGTGGGTACCCGGCGTTGGGCTGCTCGGAGCTCTGCTGCTTGTTAGGAATGATTGGTTGTATGGAAAACTGTAAAATATATTGTAAAATATTGTCTGTGCCACGAGCTGTGCCGGTTTTGGTGTTTGCTGTGTAGTGGGAGCTTGTAGTTAACCATTAAGTCACTCCTGTTGTGTGTAGCAGCTTGGCAGCGAGGCTGAGCCAGCCTGCACTGCTCTCCACAGCTCTGCACGAGAGGCAACAGCCAAAGTATGTCAAGGGATGGTTTTCCCAGGGACACGACCACAAAAGCACCATTTGAGGGGTATTTATGTGTATGCATGTCTTTCACGCCTGTGTGTCTGTGTGGGTACACCCATAAGCAACAGGGAGGATCCAAGGGCTGAAAAGGTCAGAAAATGAGAGGATTGAGATGTTTCTGGACAGGTTAATTCACCCCCAAGCACAGCAAAGGGGGCAAGGCAGGCTGTCCATCAGCCTCTCCTCTTCACTGAATTCACGTGCAGGGCCGGAGCGCAGTGTGGATGTCACTGATGTCACCAAGCAGAAGGATTGCAAGATGAAGCTCAAGGAATTTGTGGATTACTACTACAGCACAAACAGGAAAAGGGTCTTAAACGTCACAAACCTGGAGTTCTCTGACACCAGGTAAGGGTCCAGCCTGCTGAACCCTAATTACTACAGATTTATTTTTATTTATAATTTGTATTTCATCTATTATTTTGTATGTAACATATGTCTATATAATAATATAGCTGTATACTATACTATGTGTTTATTTTTGAATTCTATTACTATTACTTGCATAGAATGATATATAAATTATAATTTTAAATCACTGAATCCCGCATTGTGTCTGGGATGTGTGGCTGGGTCCAGCCTCTGCCTTCCCCAGTGCTTTTCCTCTTTAGGGAACGTTGTTTAACCACGGGGTAGCAGCTTCTGGTGGCTCCGACTGTAGGTGTAGAGTAACATCTCACTGGGTGTCCTTTGAGGAGGATAACTTTGGAATTTATTTGTAGTTCTGTAATCCTACAGCACGTGTTCTGGTTCTGGTTTCAGTGCTTCTGCCGGGTAACCTGGGACCTGTCTGGCAGCAGCTCAGGGTCAGGGCGATGCTGACTTCCCAAAGGCAGGCTGGGGGTGGTGGTGCAGATCAGAGGGATGGGATATGGGGAAGGAATTCCTGCCTGCGAGGGTGGGCAGGCCCTGGCACAGGGTGCCCAGAGCAGCTGGGGCTGTCCCTGGATCCCTGGCAGTGCCCAAGGCCAGGCTGGACAGGATTGGAGCAGCCTGGGGCAGTGGGAGGTGTCCCTGCCCGTGGACTAGATGGGAGTGAGATGATCCCTAGGGTCCCTTGCAGCCCAAATCACGCTGTGAGCCCGTGATTAGCTGATGTCAGCGCTGGGGGCACTGCCTGCTGCTCTCTGTAGCTGTGCTGCCATAACTGAGCCGTGCTTTCCTCGCAGCAGTGGGCAGGGGCATCTGTGAGATATGGAACACCCAAACTGTTCAGGTCGTCTTCACAGGCCCTGCAGTCCTCTGGGGTAGCTGAGGCTTCCCGAAGGGAAGCGCCAGGAAAAGGAAAAGGTCCTTTTGCACACAAACACACTGCACGGTCGATAATGAACGTCAGCAGAAAAACAGAATGGTTGTTTTGGGGAGCATTCTGCTTCAGCACGAAGGCTTGAAAAAGAAGGCTGGTGGCTAATGACAAGCTCATTTTCCCAGGCATTCCCCTGGTCCCTGTAGCTGGGATTTAGTGGCGCACACCCATCTCTGCAGAGAGCAGCTCTTCTCACTGCAGGTTTGAGACCACCGGGATCCTTGGCAGAGATTTTTTCAGCTTTCTGCCATTATCCCCAAATAATGGGATGTCTCTTTTCCTGAAGGACTGCTGGAGCTGTCGTTCATACACTGCTAATCTAGACATTAATAGCAAATATTTTATTTCTTAGCATAGACAGTGACAGTTTAATTGAATGCACAGCTCCATCTTCCCTGCCATGGAAATGGAGCTATTGTCATCAGGGCTTGACACTGAGCACAAATGACATGTGGGAGCATTTAATATTGGTTTGAAGTGCAGATACTCTTACTGATGTGGTATTTTAGAGTGTCTAGCAGTGAATCTTCACCTCCTGCACTATCAGCCCAAATTTTGGACTATTTGAATCTAAAATTTAGCACATTGTAGGATGAAACACTTAATACCCGGTTGTCATGCCACTGCATTGTCTTAGCTGTGATCATAGTATTTGTTATATATTTGATAAAAACATAATATATGAATGATATTAATAAATAAATCGGAACATAAGTTCAATGTGAATGAAGATAATTTGTATAAATTTAGATACATATCTAGTAAGAGTATGTTCTTAATGTAAATAAATAGATTCATTCATATAAATTATAGAAATGTATATAATAGATCTTGTATTTTAAATATATTCACAGTATCAACCCAAATTAGACTTCTTCCTTCTTCTGAGCTTTTAATATAATTTAGTCAATCTAAATAAGATCGCTGATTTTCAGCATCAGATCAAGACTTATTTATCCATAAGCATTAATGGTATTGTTATTTGGATTATTAATATTAAGCTTAACTTGCTAATTTTTAAGGTTTGCCAGATGATTTCTGTCGAAGGGCACACATTTCACTGTCTCTTCTGAAGGGGGCTGGAAAGGTGACTGTGGTAACAGCAGTGTTGGTACCCGAGCCTGGGCAGCAAGAGGCAGGAAAACTACCAACAGCAAATACTTGATCATAGATGATACTGCTGAAAGAAGGTGAAGGATTGCTGTTAAGTCGTCACACTTTAAAAAGCCCAAATCCCTGTCTGTAAACAGTTTTCCCTAATTTTCTGAACGAAGAGCAGTTCCACTGCCACACGAGGAGCTGCTCCAGTTCTCCGTGCAAGTGTTAGTCACGCTCGCCTCTGCCGCACCGGGCTCCTTGTGCTCGGTTTTAAAAGCTGCCTGTGTGTTCTCCCTTCTCCCTGTAAGGATGTCCAGCTTTGTAGAGCCTCCTGATATCGTTAAGAAGCTGTCCTGGGTGGAAAATTATTGGCCTGATGATGCTCTGCTGGCTAAGCCCAAAGTGACCAAGTACTGCCTGATCTGCGTGAAGGACAGCTACACTGACTTCCACATAGACTCCGGCGGCGCTTCTGCCTGGTACCACGTGCTGAAGGTGAGCGAGCCTGGCTCTCGGGTGTAGCTAGTAACCAACTCAAATTTATACACAAAGACCATCATAAAATTCTCTCCAAAATTCAGCTCTCAGGTTTTTTTCATCACTGTCCTGCTGTATCTGAGCCTTAACTGCTCTGAGTGGGTGCACTCCCAGCAGTGCCAGGGTCTCCTGAGAGAGGAAGCACTTGGAACGTGGAAGTCCTCTGTGTATTTTCTCTCTATTAGGATTTAAATATTTGTTTAGTGCCTTCTGCACAGACATCGCCCTAGGCCTTGAAGACACCATATCCTGTTTTTGCAGTGTGGTGGAACCTGGCACTGTAAACCTTTTGCACCATCACTCCCACAAATCTGAGCAGATGTGGTCAGCTGTGATTTAATTATTTCAGCCCTTCTGTACAAAGCTGACTAATTAATTTTATTTAAATACTGCCAAAATACACAATGTTACGTGTATATTTAGATAAATATTTGTGTGTGTGTGCCAGTGCAGTGTTGTTTGGTTTGGCTGCTCGTTGCTAATTTTATATTTCTAATTCAGGGAGAAAAGATCTTTTATCTCATCAAACCAGCCTCTGCAAATATTTCTCTGTATGAACGCTGGCAGTCAGCAGCAAATCACAGTGAGATGTTTTTTGCAGACCAAGTAGATAAATGTTACAAGTGCACCGTTAAACAAGGCCAGACACTCTTCATCCCATCAGGTGAGCAGGCTGGGGCGGGAGGGATTTCCTCACCCTTCGGAGCAGCACATCCAAAATGCCAGAGGGGTGGGATTTGACAACTTTCTCTGACAAAGTATGAAGTCTAATTCTCAGCAGAGGTTTTGTTTCATGTGCTTACGGACAGAAAAAGATAAACCAGAACTTTTACTGCTTTCTATTAATATTTTAGCAGCCTTTTTAAAGTAAAACTTGTAGGTAGAGTGTTCCCCTCATGGGCTAGCTGGGTTGTAGTAACTCATGAGTTCTCTTTCCGTATCCACCATGACATTGGTGCTTTCTGACACCTAACACACAGTTTACATGGGATGAATTTGCATTCTGACCATGACACCCCCAAATCCTTGTCACAGACATTAATCCCCTGTGACACACAGGAACTACAGGTGCCTGCACGAGTGTGAACGTGCATTTGTTGTTGCACATGAAGCCAAAGACCTTGGTGTCACAGATTTGTATGGGTTAGTTGATAGACTCAGGCTTTCACTGGGTATTTGGGATGGTGCATTTTGTTTTTCTTGGTTTTTGGGAGGATCTCCATGAGGATAGGGAGTTAATCAGTAAACAGTGCAGGGCTTGAAGTGAACACAGTTCTGCTCCAGCCCGTCTTCCTCACCTTCCTCTCACCACAGACAATAATTCCCTCATTTGCATTGCTGTTTCCAGCCCTCCCTGTTACCTGTTGAAACTGGGACAGGGACTTTCTGTCCCTCTCTGTGCATTTAAATGAAGCAGAGCCAGCCTGAGCCTTAATCTGAGTGCAGGCAGTGACACAGCTGGGAGCAGTGCTCAGGAGGCAGCAGCCGGGAGTGACACAGTAGTGACTCACTGTGTGTGAGTAGATTCTTGCACCAAATGTTTACACACTTGGATCTTACCTTGAGCGTAAGAAGTGGAAAGTAGGTGTTTCTCTTGTGACCATCTGTGGAGCAGATGGTGGAACAAGCACAGAGCAATTTATAGAGAGTCACTAACTTGAGTAGATTTTTGTATGAAAATACGTGTTTGGAAAACACCTGATCCTGACGCTGTGATAAAGCACATGTCAGGAGCTGTTACAGGTTTTTGTGGAGACAGGAAAGCAGCTGCCATTATGTAGCAAAACAAAGAAGGGGCCAGAGGCAGCTTTGTTCACAGGGTGTGTGGCTCTGGGGCTGGGCTGTGTGGGTGCCTGTGGAGCAGGGTGCTCAGTGAAGTACAGACATCACGTTGGGATTGAAGTCTGTGGTACTGGCCTTCGAGATTTTGTCTTGAGGACTCTTCTTTCTCTTTTAGGTTGGATTTATGCAACTCTAACACCAGTAGACTGCCTGGCCTTTGCAGGACATTTTCTACACAGTCTAAGCGTGGAAATGCAGATGAGGTAATGTGTCTTTAAAATCTATGGTTGTGTAGAGGGTCAGTTTTTAATAAATCAGTAGTAATGAATCATTGACAGTAATGTTGGTGTAGCTCCTGGGCAGTTTTGGGTGGTGCACCCACCTTTGTCCCCTCTGGCCGTGTTCCCTCGTGCTGAGGTATCCTGAGCTGTCCTTACAGCTGTTGCACAATGCACGGGAGGATACCTGAGGTGCCTGGATTGATGTGGCCACATCCTGAGGGAAGAACTGTTGCAAACTGCCTGGAGTTTTACCCTGGCACCTGCCTTTCCCTTCTGGATAAGCCCCCACCTGCTCAGCTGGGCTCTCTGCCCCGTGGAAGGCAATACAAGCAGTTCTTTACTGACTCTGGGCAAATAATGCAATAAAACCATCACACATCTGTATCTCAGTATTTCACTAGCACTGTCATATTTTGCTTTTGGCCTGACGCCCGCCTACGTGGCAGCAGGACAAAGAGGGGACGCACTGCCAGGTGACCCCGGGACTCCTGGGACACCCCCATGCTCTGCAATGCTCAGGTTCCTGGGGCTTTGTCTTGCAGGGCATATGAAGTAGAAAGGCGATTGAAAATTGTCAGCCTGACCCAGTTTCCAAACTTTGAAACGGCGTGTTGGTATATGGGGAAGCATCTACTAGAGAAATTCAAAGGTAAAACTGCATTTCCTTGTCTGCCTTGATGGTTCAGCTTTGGGGTCTGAGGACAGTTACCCTGAATTTATGCTGATGTCCACATAAAGGGCGAACAGGCGGCCAAAACTGTTCTTGTTAGTGTTTGAGAACAGCTTTGAGCACAGCAGCAGAACGCGCTGCTCTGGTCCAGCCCAGCCCGAACCTCCTGCCATAGCGCTCCGGCAGGGACCCGAGCTGTCCCTCGTACTGTGCCTAAGGGAGGCTCTAAACTGCTTTATAAAATGATGCTGGGAGTTCCTTTCAGCTTCGAGTTGCCTGTCAGTCCGGATTGGTTCCCTGTTTCGGCCGAATGAGCCGCGGGCTCTGCCAGCCCGGGGCCCTGAGCAGCCCTCCCCTCTCCCTTCCCCGCGGCTCCGGCTGGAGCGGGGGGCAGCTCTCGTGTGCAGGGGCCATGGAGCATCAGGCACGTGGCCAGCGGGAGCGCTGGGAGTTCAACCCGAGTTTTCTACGAAGTTCAAACGCTTCCAAATCCAATTCCTGCAGAGCCGATCCGAACATCCATGTGTAAATGTTCTTCACAGGTTCGGCCTTGCTTTGCTCTTTGCCTCCATTTCTCCTACTATAAAACATGCCCAGAGACACCCACCAGACCCTTCTGTAACGAGAAAAACGCGTGTAATTAATCCACAAGGTGCTTTTTCGGAATTCAGTCGGAATCACAGAACCGCTGGTGGTTCCTTTTAATTCCCAGAGCCTGGGATGGGTGCCCATGGAGGTTAGCTTGGGAATGGGAGTGAGGGGAACCAGAGCCCTGCCAGTGTAGCCAGAACTGACACGAGCACAGGGTGGGAAGGCTCAGCTGGATCTGGGACACGGTAAAAATAGTGCTTATTACCATCAGGTTGTAGCAGGGATTCGTTTGTGGGGACCAGCTCTCAAAGAGTTAACTTCAGCTTTCCCAGTTACAATTTTCACTTTAAATGCTTTCTGTAAATAGCTGTAGCTGTCAGTGGCTGAATGACACCGGGTTTTTTCTCTGCTTAGGTTTGCATAAAGCTGGACAACAACCTCCTGCTCATCTCCTTCAAGGAGCAAAGATTCTCAATGGTGCTTTCAGGTCGTGGACTAAAAAACAGGTAGGAGAAGCAGCCCGGATTAATAGAATGTGTTTGTCAGAGAGGAAATTCTGGAACAAATAACATCTCCATTGCAAAACATCCAGTTCTAAGATGCCAAAGAGAAGGAATTGGGAGAACTGGGGGTGAGCAAAGTGATGCTGCAGTTGTGAAAATGCAATAGTATCTGGAAAAAGATGATTGACTTTGTTGTTCTCTCGGGACAACTAATTACAATAACATCCAGAACAGAGAAAAAAAAATTTTTTTCTTATTTGAACATCTAATGCAGTAAAGATTGATTTCAATACATAGGAAAAAAAATGGACGAGTCACTTCAAGAGGGTTTTTTCCTGCTTTTGAAGAAAACATGCACAGAAACAGCAGTTTGGCTTTGTTGTGTTTTAGGCTTTAGCAGAGCATGAAGATGAACTACCAGAAAACTTCAAACCAGCACAACTTATCAAGGACCTTGCCAAAGAAATAAGATTAAGTGAGGTTTGTGCTGTTTTTATGCTGTTTGCTGTACTGGGGGTCTGGGCTGTACAATGCAGGGAGGTGTTGTCCTTTGAGTGTGGCACCGTGTCCCGCTGGGGGGAGATGTGCGACAGCAAAAGGTGACCACACCTGCTTCAGTTCCTTTAGGATGGCATTGTGCTGCACTCCACCCTGTTTCTAACCGCATCCAGAGACCTCAAAACTGAAATCTGTCTGGTCCTTTGATCCTCTTTGACGTAGTATTTAAGTTTTCTGATTGTCAGAATGGCAAGTTAAGCAGAAACTAATTTCTTTTTAATTAGTCAGTGTTAATTTTAATTGGGCAGCTATTTTACTGCTAATTTTTCCCGAGGGCATGAAATGTGATTCTGCTATATTTATCACGTCAGAATTAAATGGAAGGGGTTTTGCTCAAGCTGATCAGCATTTTAAGCAGGAGACCGTTCATTTTATCCATCCCGTGTGGACAGGCCATTGAACAGTCCCACGTGATGATACAGCCCAGGGAGAGTCACATTCCCTACCAAGGCTCTGGAGTTACTCCAGGCCACGCTGGGGAATGTGGGGGTGGGAGCTGGGGGTGGGAACTGGTGAGCAGAGCGTTCCCGTGGCCTCGGTCAGACTGACCCGTGCTGCAGATCCCCCTCTGTCACATCTCTGGGGATCTCTGGGGCTTGTTTCCCCACCTGATGGAGGGTGCAGGTGAGTGTCCAACACGGGACAGGCGTGTCTGAAGAGCTCGTGTTTTGTGCCAAACTGCAGAACGCGTCGAAAGCCAGCAAAGCAGACACGAGCGCCAGCGCCGCGGCCGAGGAGCTCTGTCCTGCGGAGAAGGAGGAGGCTCCGTCGCCCGTCCAGGTCACCCCTCCGCCCCCACCTGTAGAAAAGCTCCCTAAAAAAAAGACTCCCAAAACTGTGAAAACCCCCAAACAACTCAAGCCATCCAAACCCCCGAAGCCTCCCAAGCCCCCAAAACCTCCCAAAACACCGAAAGTGAAGGGAGAAGGCAAAAAGAAAGGAAAGAAGGCAAAGGAGAGCCCACCACCCGCCATCCCCAACCTCGACCTGCTGGAGGCACACACCAAGGAGGCTCTGACCAAGATCGAGACGCCAAAGAAGGGGAAGGTGGGTCACGTTTTAACCTCTCCCTCTGCTCCCACCCTCAGAGAGATAAAATCACTCCATAAGCCTCATGCAAAAAGTAATGTGTGCAGCACGTTGTGAAACCCTGGCTCTGCAGAATCTGCAAAGGGAAGGTTTGTAACTGCTGGCTCATTGCCCTCCTCTTACCCAGCTTTGGATTTGATTGGAGTGTTTGCTTGGTTATTCATTGACAGGGAGCCTCCCAGAAACCCACTGATATCAAGAGGTGTCAGTGATGAAAGAACTTGTTTCTAAAGTATCTCATTTGCCTGAGATGTTGCTCTAGAATGAGTGACTGAAAATAGAACAACTGTTTTCATCCACTGTTGCCCATGTAGGACATGTTTCTTTTTGATGTCCTTTAATTCTGATGCCCTTTAATTCAGCACGAATTTTGCTGCTGATTTCAGTAGGGGCCCGGATCCATCAAGGCACCGACAGAGGAATGGTTGTACTCTGTTCATGAAGAAATATCCATAAATCTTTCCTGAAATGCTTCTGAAGTTCTAACAGTTTGTGTGGGGTTTGTGAAACCTGTCACGGGGTGACAGACAGGCCGAGGAGCGTGTTGGTGTACCAAGGAGAAGTGCAGCTGCTCTTCTGCAGACTCTGAAGGAGCAATATTTGATTGAATCTCAGTTTGGGGTTCAAAAAGAATAAATGGCAGTTGTCACAAATATATCACGTTATTTTCCAGATAAAGCCTGTGTTTCTGACATGCCAACACTCCATCCTCATTCAGAGGACTTTTTCCTGACTTTTTTCCCAGGCTGCAAAGAATGTTTTAAGTGTTCCCAATAAGGAATCTGCGAGCAAGCAGAATGAGGTGGAGAAATTTGAAGTTCGAGAGCAAAATAAAAGCAAAACAGAAGCCAAATGGAAATATAAGGTAATGTCTCCTGTTAAATTCTGCCACACAGGGGTGAGGCAAGGGTAGAGAACTGTTTGTGGCTCTGCCTAAGCAGAGACAAAGAGGCACCAATTTTCAGTCCCCAAAGAAAAGAAAATTAAGCAGAAAATAGTCAATTAATCCCTGATAGAGGAAGAGGGAATGGAAAGTGTCCAAGGCCAGGCTGGACAGGGCTTGGAGCAGCCTGGGACAGTGGGAGGTGTCCCTGCCATGGCAGGGGTGGCACTGGGTGGGCTTTAACCATTCTGGGATTCCAGGATTCAGTTTCTGTCTGCCTAAAGATGAATAGATTCTGAGGATACCTGGGAAGCTGAAACATAAATGACTCATTTAACCGATTTATTTATTTTGTTTTGGTCTTTTGCCTTTCAGAACAGTAAACCTGATTCACTTCTAAAAATGGAAGAGGAACACAAATCGGAAAAGACGCCTTTATCAGGAAATAAGGACAACAAATTCACATTCTCTTTCTCTAATAAGAAATTGCTTGGGTAAGTAAGAATATGACAACACACATCAACTAAAAAAGGAAACTGAAAGGTCATTCTTTTATACAAGAAGATGAAAATCTGCCTTTCTGGTCAACGTAGAAAATACCCTATCACTGAAACTTCTTCTAGTGCTGTAGTCAGAATCCTATTTTGAGATACAAATCATAGGTTCAGAAATGTGTTTGTAAAATTATTCTAATTGCTTTGGCATCCCTGAAAGAATTCAATTTGACTGAGATTTCTGCATAGAGATACTCATTGTCTGTCAAGTCACAAGCTGTTTTCTGCTCAGACTGTTGTCACTGATTTGTAAATATTTTTTTTTCAGTTCAAAGGGTGTCAAAACCCATCTGAACACCAGCGTGTTTGGGTCACTGCAGAACTTTAAAGAGGACAAAGCCAAACCTGTACGGGATGAATATGAATACGTGTCAGATGACGGTGAACTAAAAATTGATGAGTTTCCAATCAGAAGAAAGAAAAACACTGCAAAAAGAGAGCTGCCCTGTAAGGACGTTTCCTGGTTTGTCTTTATCTCCTCAACAAAGTCTTGGGTGGTGATTGTCCAAAATGATCAACGCAGTCTCTAAAATCTGTGTGATTTATAATAAAGCAAGCCATGTCCTACCTGTCAGTCAAATGCAAGTGGAATAGGAGGGCTGGTTTTTGAAGGGAAAAAAACCATGACTTTTTGTTTCTTTTCATTTATTCAGTTTTATCAGATAAAAAGGAAGCCCTGCAGCACGCTCCTGTTAAGAAGCCAAAGGTGGAGTCGGTACCATACAAGGTACGAGGTTATTGTACCTTCACGAGGAGGCACTCCTAGAACATGAGGCTCTTGGAGGTCCTTTCCAACCCAAGCCATTCTGAGATTCTATTGCTGTGATGTAGCACCTGAAGTGTTTGTTTTCTGTCACTTGGCAGAGTCCTTCTGCCCATTATGGGCTGAAATCTAGAACACTACTGAGCCAGCTGAGCCCAGCCCAGTCCCTGCAGTGACAGTGAGCCTGGGTGTAGCTCACCTGCAGGCGTGGGACAGCCCAGGTGTGAGTTTGCTCTGGGTTAGCACTGAAGCTCAATGCTGGAAATAAAATGACATTAAAATTAAACATTTTGCCCAGCTGTGGTTAAAACAAATTCATATTGTAATGCCTGAATAAGTCAGAAAAAGCAAAATAGTTTGTTAAGACAGAACCAAAGATGACCAAAATGTTTGGCCTGAAGTTTGGCCTAAGGAATTCTTTTCCTGGATTGTCTCTGGGACATTCAGGAGGACGTGCAGACCTCTTTGTCTGGGTCAGTACCTGCAGCCTGGGGCTGGTGGTGCAGGAGCCTAAGGAGGGAGCTCCTGGGGACAGCAGACTGGCACTCCAAGCAATAAGGGCTGGAGCTGTAGAGCCTGAAAGTAGGGCAGGAAGGGGGGAAAAACTTGTTTTATTAGACACCAGGCTACAGTGCCTGGAGATCTCAGCCCCAGAGAGACGGTCAGATGTAGGCAGCTCCTTCCAGGGCCTCACATGGCTCTGTCCCTATGCATCTGTCCCATTCCTCTGTTTGATCTTCCCAGCCTGCTGCCAGGGGCTGGCAGGGGCGGGTCTGTCCCCGTGTGCGGGTTGTCAGCATCAATGGCCCTGCAGGATGCAGCCCTGTGCTGCTGCAGCTCCGGGCTGGCAGAGCCCCTGCCTCCCCTCGCGGGTCACGGGCTGCAGGGAGCAGGGCTGGGAAGGCAGCACAGCCCCTGGAAACACCACTGCTGAAGGGGGTTGGTCCCGTGAACACGGTCACATCTCAAAGCTTTGCAAGGGGAAAGAAAAACCTACCATGCCTACAGGCTGCAGGGAAATGGGCTTTTACCATGTACTTGGTTTTGTTCTTGTTTTTTTGTTTTAAGAAAGCAAACTCCAAGGGTCTTTGGAGGAGCGGCAGGTGCTGCTCTTGTGGAGCTCAGTGAGTTTCCACCTTTTTTGAGCCCTTTCCTTGTTTTTGCAGAGCGAGGACTCATCAGATGAAGATTTGCTTCACATTGACACAGAGGCAAAGCCGGGACGCAATTCCAAAGTAAAGAAAGAGAGTGGAAGTTCAGCAGGAATTCTTGATCTTTTGCAGGCAAGCAAGGAAGTTGGGGGTTTAGAGTATAACACCAACAGGTACGCACCAAGGGACGCTTTTCCCTCTTACCTGTGAGCAAAATTGCTCTTTTGTGCTTGTGTGTGGGTGAGAATGAATTGTGCAGCTTGGTAACTGCTTTTTCTCAGTAAGCAAACTCTTCCTTTTTCCCGTGATCTGGAGGGAGAGGTAGGAAAGATTTTGGTGGTATAATTTGAACAAATAGAGGATTTCACATCTGTAGATGCTGAATGTTAATTTTAGCAATAATGCTGTAACAGATGAACCATTCAAAAGCAGGAGAGAGTTCAGTGACTGCAGCTTGAGAGTGGGAATCGTGGTTTTTAATGTAGTGAGATCGTAACAAAATAATCTAAATGGCCAGCATTTCTCCCATGAGGCATCCTAAGGTGCCACAAATTCCAGGTGCTTGAAGGAAGGATTTAGGAAACTGTCCACCCTCCCTCCCACCTCTGGTTATCATTCTTCTTCCCACCAAGAAATAAGGCAGTGGGAAGTGCTTGGGTGAACACTTCTGCTTTCCTACAGATGGGGGGCATGTGGAATCTCCTCTGAGCTCTCTTTTTATCTCTAGTGGTGGTGAAAAAGGCCAGTCATTTTAAAATCAAGGTGCATAATCACTGCACCTGTGCAGAGGGCTTCTCCTGACACAGCTGCTGTTTCTAGAGATGAGATCTGATCTCCATTTAGTCCTGGTTTGCCTCTCTTGCTGCCCCTTCCCTGGCAAGGAGGGGTTGACCAAACAGCCATCTCCCGTGGTGGTGGAGAGCATGGGGAGAGGTGTCCATGTCTGCAGCATTTAGGAAATTGAGTATTTTTTGTTGTCTGAGCTCAGCTGTGTCAGTGGTTCTGGATTTTCCTCATCTCTTCAGATTTGGCCCCAACTCTGCTCCTGCTTTTCAAAAGAAATAACCACATTAACACTTGTCTGTTCGACCATCCCTGTGAATTCCTTTTCCATTCTGCATTATGGTTCATAATGGGATGAGTGTTTATGTTGATTTTACAATTATATTTTGGCAGGTCATTAAACACATCAAAAAGTAGTTAAGGGTGTCTAATGCTGTAATAAAGTTGCCAGGTTAATAAAACTCCCATGCTGGAAGTTTGGTATAAAAAAAGAAAATTTATCAACTATTATAAGAACTCAAAGAAATCTCCCTTGGCCACGTGTACACTGCTGCCCATTCTGTGGATAACACAGCTCACTGTGTGCTTTGAAATGGCCCTGGACAGGTCTCTGCCTTGCTCGGGGTGTCTTTTGCTGTCTGCAAGGGGTTAAACTGCCAGAACAGAGCAGGACTCAGGCCTTTGCTTTCCCCCCTCAGCCTGGGCGCTGTACCCAGGGTGTTTGAAGACTCTGTGGTTTCTGAAATCAAAGTCACACACACGGTCTCGTCACCAGCCTCGGCTGAGTTACTGCGCCGTGTGGGGTGGTTCAGTGGGAATGTGTCATAGCAGTGCTGGCTCTGGCATAAACGCTGGGTTTTGGCAGTGTGTGCTGCATCTTGATTGGAAAAAGCCCCTGGTAAATGTTATTACTGTGTTTCATTTCATAATTACGCTCGGCTTTTCAAATGGCCGTGACGTGCTTTTTAAAACCGAAATGGAGGAAACGCGATATGCAAACGCGCTGTGTCGCAACACGATGCCACTGCGGTCAGTCTGGCTCTCAGGAACAATTCCCATCTTTCTCCACTGGCAAGGCAGACTAAGGACAGGGAATGTGTGTATTTCTGGATCTGTATGTGTACACTGTGGGTGCTGCACGGAGCTGCCGTGCAGGTGGGTCCCTGTGGGATCTCCCCTCACACCAGCAGTCTGTGCGTGCACCCTGTCAGAGCAGTGCTGGAGCTGCTGGATCCCAGCAGTCACTTGGGAAGCAAGTCAGGGCTTTTTGTGATAGTGGCCTTATCTGAATCATGGGAAACTTTATTCTGTAAAATACTGGGCTGTCATTAGCAGCTGGCCACCCCAGAGGCCCTGATGGCATTACCTGGATTGTTCTAGGGAACTGCAGCTCAGCTACGTGTGTCAGCAAGGCAGGGAGAGGGAAGGACAGAGCTCCTGCAGAAAGGCTGCTGTGAATGTGGGAACAGGCTGAAAGAACTGAAATGGAATATGGAAAAAGCTTGGAGGGCTGGTCATCACCTGATCTTGAAAGGAGCAAAATTACTTGTTGTGTCCAGGTCTGATTCAAAAATGGAAGAAAACACTGGGTTTGTACTTGAGTTGGAATTCCATTGGAGTTCCATACTTTTATACAACGGTGACTTCTCCAGAGCCACCACTCAATCAGTAATATTCTGCTGAAATATTATAAATTCGGTTTCTAAGTGTGTGGATACAGGCAGAAGACTCAGTAATTGGTGATGGAAGGAAGGAGATGATCTGCCTTGAGAGGTTGAACCCTTGGAGAGAGATGGCAGTGGTAGAGTTGGTGGTGAAGAGCGAGGCCCCAGCTCCCTGCATGATATCCTGCACGATGCAGGGTGCTGGGATCGTTCCTGTGCCCAGCTCACTGAGGAGGTGAAGCCTGAATCCGGCAGTGCTGCCTTGCTCCTGTCCCCAGCACAGCTCTTTGCCTGGTCCCCCTGCTCTGGCACGCGCTCTTGGCACAACTGGGTTGATACCGCGGCCCCCCTGAGCCTCCTTTGCTCCAGACTGAGCCCCCCAGCTCCCTCAGCCACTCCTGGTGCTCCAGACCCTTCCCCAGCTCCGCTCCCTTCTCTGGACATGCTCCAGCCCCTCAGCGTCCTTCTTGTCATGAGGAGCCCAAAACTGACCCCAGGATTTGAGGTGGGGCCTGAGCAGTGCCAGCGCAGGGGACGGGCACTGCCCTGGTCCTGCTGCCACACCATGGCTGGCACAAGCCAGATAAAGGCACAAACCCCTGCCAGTGTGTCTGCCAGAGTGTCCTCCTCCCTGTGCATCCACAACAGCAGCTCTTAGCCTGAGGACAGGAAAACAAGGCTGCTGGGCTGGAGGCAGGTCTGAGCTGCCCCCCAGTGCCACCTCCTGTGTGTTTGGAGGTGGCACTGGGGATAGAGCAGGGGCAGGAGCACTTTGGCTGCTTTGTTCCTGCTCCAATGCTCTTTTAAAATGATTTTTTAAGGCATAATTCTAAGTCTCTGGTAGTCTACTTTCAAAAATGTGGTTTTTTAAAAATCATTGCTGAAGCTACAGAAAGGGGATATGGCTCTTCCAGAGCTTCAAAATTGCTTCCTGAGTCTTCTTGAATTTTTTTTGGCTTAGAAAGCTGAAATACTCCTGATGGAAGCACACCAGGCACGTGCCCTAATGAGAAACACTCTGCCCCATGTGCAGCTCTGTCTCTGAGACATTTCCCCCTTTCCAGGTTGGTGTTTGACTCTCAGAACCACTGTTTTTGATCATATCCCACCATTTATTTGTGAAGTTTGTGTTGCTTAAGGCAGTTCCTCTCTGATTTGCCCATTTAGTGGTCAGTATTTGATGGTCTGTTTGCAGTGTTTTGAGAGTCCAGCATTTGGAAAAACAGTTCAGGGAAAAAGACTGGAAGAAAATATGATAATTCCTTGTAGATGATGCAAAATATTCCTTTGCCAGGGAGAAGGCAGAGGAGAAGGCATGATATTGGAGGGATTTAAATGGCTCTTTCCCAAATAAGTTTTCTGATGTTCTTCTATTTGTTGAGTTGTGAACTAACACTGGTCTTAACTCATTTTCAGGATTATGAATAAATGCCATTAGAGCCCAGAAACCTCCTTTAAGGTCTTGTACATTACTCTATTCAGAGCCCAGATTAAGCTCAAGTAGGAGAAAGTGACATGGTGCTGTTAATTCTCTTGTATGTTCATGGCTTCTATTGCACAACAAATGTATAACAAGCATAACAAATACTATTGCCACAGGAAGGTTTTTTTGCATTTCACTACTTGCCCAAACTCCAGAGTTCTGGAAATATTGGATGATGTGTTCTGCCAGTCTCAGAATTAATTTCCAGCAGCTCCTGGAGTGGTGACAACCCATGGTATGAACTGGGACCAAAAACTTCCAGGCAGTTTGGAGCAGAGCCCCCCACAACATCCCCCAGCAGTGCTGATGCATAAGCTCTCCTTTCACGGGAGCTGGTAGTATAGACTGTAAATACTACTATTAAAATATGGTGATGATGAGGAGGATGATTTGGTAGCATAGAAAAATTACATTACAGATAGGTAGATAGATAGATAGATAGATAGATAGATAGATAGCTATTAAAAGATGATAATGAGGAGAAGGATGATGATGGTAGTTGGTGGTAGAGACACTGTGCTGTTAGGAATTCTGCTGTGGGCTTTGGGAAGTTCCCTGAGCCCTGCCCAGAGCGCTGACAGCCCCCAGGGACCTGCCCACACCTCTCTGGGCCATCACCCCCACATCTGAGGTGCTGTCTGTGGTACTCCTGTTCCATAAAATTCCCCACTGGCCCTGGTGGTATGTCCAGCTACTCAGAGGAACCAGGGACTCTCTCCTAGCACAACTGCCATGGAAGGAGTGAGCTGTCTGCGGGGGCTGGTGTTTCTGGAATCACTGAGCGCTCTGGTGTTTCTCCCACAGCCAGCCACCTGCCTCCCCCAGCACGCAGGAAGCCATCCAGGGCATGCTCTCCATGGCAAACCTCCAGGCCTCAGAGTCCTGCCTTCAGACGTCGTGGGGCACCAACCAGGCCAAGAACAACTCCTTCTCCACACAAAACTCAAAAAAAACTGGTGGTGGCGGCAACAAAAACGCTGGCAAGCGGCTACTGAAGAAAAGCACAAAGAACAGCATCGACATCGAGGATTACGATGAGGACCAGGACCACCTGGATGCCTGTTTCAAGGACTCGGATTACGGTGAGTAGGAGGGAAGCAGAGTGAGGCTGTGCCTGGGGCTGCATGGGCACACCTGCGTGTGTTGGCAGTGCCCCTCTGCGCGTGGGCGCTTCCTGCTGCTCTGGCGCCCTGCGATCGGCCGGGTGTGCCCGGAGCAGCGCACGGAACGGGATCTGCACACCAAAGCGGGCAAAGGCCACGTGCCAGCAGACTGGCTGCAGAGCCCAGTGTCATACAGCCATCCAGGCAGGCTGGATTTGAGGCATGGCACAATGAGAAACTCTCAAGAAACGTGGACAGCCCCCAAAACTGCAGCAGTCAACCCAGAAACAGGGGACTGTCCCAGAAATGTGGGTCAGGTACTGCTGCTTGGGACAGAAGTGTCCTTGTCTGCACAGCAGCAATTAAACCTCCAGCTGAGAGGAGCGAGAAGTTGAATCTGTACATGGAAAAGGGATCCAATGCTATTTTGAGTTTTGGCAGAGAAAGGAAGCATCTGGAGCAGAAATGAGCACAAAGCCAGTTTGCACCAGTTACACCAGTTCTGCCATAACCATGGAATCATAGAGTGGTTTGGGTTGGAAGGGACCTTCAAGGGCCATCTAGTCCCACCCTCTGCCATGGGCAGGGACACTTTCTACTATCCCAGGTTGCTTCAAGCCCTGTCCAACCTGGCCTTGGACACCTCCAGGGAGGGGTCAGCCACAGCTTCACTGGGCAACCTGTGCCAGGGCCAGGAGATGGACTCAATGATTCTTTTGGCTCCCTTCCAGCTCAGGATATTCTCTGATTATAGAGAAATATAGAGAGCCAGTCACAGTTTAATGACAGCAGCTCCCATGTGTGGATGAGAGCAGGGGACAGTCCCCTGAGTGTCACAGCTGTGACAGAATGCTCAGTGGCACTTCTGGGGACCGTCCAGCTGTGGTGCCTGTGGTCACTGCACCTGGACAGAGCAAGGGGGCCTCTGTGCAGGGTAGAGCTGTTTCCTACGCTGAAACAATTGCCTTTGTTTCCTGCTGTAGTTTACCCTTCTCTCGAATCAGACGAAGATAATCCAGTATTCAAATCCCGGTCAAAGAAACGGAAAAGTTCGGATGATGCCCCTTACAGCCCGACGGGTAAGTCCATGTGGTCTGTGCTGCCCAGACCCAGGCTAAGTCATGCAAATCGCTAAAACCAGCCCTTTTTCAAGGAGTGTGGAAACTGTAACACACAATTAGTGATTTCTTTATCACATGAAGGATTAACCCTTTCCAGCACAGTGGGAGGTGATCCATGCACTGGGATTCCTGCCAAGCAGTTTTAGCCTTCCTCCCTCAGTCAGCTGGCAGGAAAAAGTCGCTCCTTGGTTGGTTTACTTTTCCTCACACTCTTAGTGATAGATCAATTGGTTGCCACCTTAGCAGTGGTGTAACAGTGAATCAATCCCTGGACAGCTGAGTTGCCGTGGATTTCAGGTGTTGACTGTGGGAATTGTGAGAGAGAGTGGGAATAGTCTCCTCCAGGCTCAGCCAAAGCTCATGATCCGGAAGGGTTTGATCTGTCCTGGGTTTGTTGGAGCTCACCAGGGGCGGTGACAGGCAAGAGGGCCCCTAGTGGCCTTTGACCCTCTGTGTGTGCCGTGTGTGACAAGCAGCCCATGCTCGGTCTCATCAGCTTGTGGCCCTGCATGTCCTCCCCCAGTTGTGGGGGAGCATCATCCCTTTGGCAATGACACTCATGATCCAGGGTGTGGGCACAAACCCACGTGTCTTCGGCTTCAGGTGGCTGTGGAGCTGCTCAGCTGTGTGACATCTTTATCAGCAGCTTCTGCCCGTGCCACCGTGCCCGGAGGCTGCTGGCTCTTGTGCCTTCACTCGCAGCCGGGGAAGGGAAGGGCAGAGGCTGCACCATCCCATCTCTCCTGGCTGAGCAGGGCAGAGCCTGCTGCTCTGTGCCGGCTGTGCTGCTCCCACGGGCACATTCCTGCCCCTCACCTGCCTCTGCTTTCCTTGCAGCACGAGTTGGCCCCTCAGTGCCTCGGCAGGACAGGCCGGTGCGAGAAGGCACGAGAGTCGCCTCCATCGAAACTGGACTCGCCGCTGCTGCCGCCAAGTTGTCACAGCAGGTGAGAGGCTGCTTGGGCAGTAGGAGCTGTCAGGAAAGGAGAGCCCTGTCCCCGGCAGCAGAGCTGTGCCCGGGCGTAGCACTGTGCCAGCCCTCAGCAGCGTTTGGTCCTGCCAGTGACACAAGGCTCTGCAGACTCAGGGAAATAAATGGGATCCAAGCCCAGCGGTGTCACAGCGCTCCCGACCGCGTCACAAGGCAGCAAGGGACAGAGCAAAAGCACAGGGAAGGATGAAGGAGTGAGAATGACCACTGGGGTAGAATAGGAGAAGGCTGCCCCAAAGGAGTGTATTTGATGTGTATTTGAGAGCCTGACTGGTGCAATTGGCTGTCTGTGGAGATTGGCTGCTGGCAAGTGTCAGGGTTTGCTTCCAAGGATTTGGTGAACTGTGAGCAAAGGGTCAGTTTAGGAAAGGAACTGGGGCAGTTTGGATGTTTGGTAAGTGTCTGGTCTCTGAAGGGGTCAGAGAAGCCCCATAAAGGTGATGTGGTGAGGCGCTAAGGTGACAAGGTCTGCTGGAGGAGGTTGGTGAGGAGCTCAGCAAGCTGGTGGAGATGCAGGTTGTGGCGGCCTTGGGCTTCTGTGGTGTGGACTACTGAGTAGAAGAGCTTTAAGGATGGTGGCAGGGTTTCATGAAGAAAGGAACTGAAAGTAGACAAGGGACACAGGACAGTGGCAGACCGCTGCCGTCCCGGTGTGCGTGTCCAGCTGCAGGTACAGGTCAGGAGGTGATGCGTGTGTCCTAGCAGGAAGCAGAGGCTGAGGCTGAATCAGTGGGATGTTTAATATCCTCCATGCTGTTGTGCAAGGGTGTGAAGATCCCTGAAGATAGGAGGTGCCAGTTTTTGTGGAAGATGGAGAGATTTGCTCATGCTGACCACGCTGCTGTGCCAGGGCAGTGTCGGTGTGGGCCCGGCTGGCTGTTAAGGAACGAGGAGGCCCTGCACAGAGCGAGGACGTAGAGGCACGAGAGGCAAACGTGTGTGTGCAGCTGTGAGCGAGACGGTGTCGGAGCAGCCCCGAGCGCTTGTCCATGGCCAACTCCGCGGGTGTCGTTGTATCAGGACCCTAAGCAACGCCGCTGGCCCTGGCCCTAGCTAAAGGTCTCCTGGGGATTAATCTGAGCTTCATCTTTGTCATTTTAAAGGAGGAACAAAAAGGCAAGAAGAAAAAAAATACCAAAAAGAAGCAGTCAGCCCCCAACGCAAGCAAAGCGGCTCAGGAAGGCAGCTCACCCGAGCCGAAGCTGGAGTCACAGGCCAGCAGCCTCACAGATCACGAGTACACCGCAGGGGCCAGCACCTTTGGGGTCGCCCAGCCTAACAGGGGATCGCAGCCGATGGCACCCGGTGTCTTCCTCACACAGAGGAGACCCTCATCATCCTCGCAGAACAATGCCTCCGCCAAAGGTACCAGGAAACGCCTGGGGTTGTGGTGCAGGAGTGGGGAAGGGTGAAGCACTCATGTACCCCGTGCCTGCCACAGGGCCTCCGCTGCCGTGCGTGCCGTGGGCATGCACAAGCGCAGGTGTACGGATGCAAGTCGGATCTGGTCAGGGATAGGGCCGGCGGCCTCGACTGTCCTGGCGCTGGGGGCCAAACAGGTGTTCTTCTGCTGGGCTCTTGGTTGCAGGGCGTGAGGCAGCCCATGGCAGGAGCAGTGCCGAGCACGGCCCGAGCTTGCGAGGAGCACTGCAGGGTCACATCCCAGCCTGTCCGGCGAGGCCTTGTCCAGGGGAAGATGCATCCATGAAGGCGGTTCTGCCCAGGGCTGGGGCAGGCGCTGTGGTGGTGGTTGTTCGCCAGCTCTGTGCTGACTGTAGCTGAGGACATTCCTCCCAGGACATGTAGAGCAGGGCACACCGCAGGTCTCTCTGGAGAGGTGCCGCAAGGGAGCAGAGGAATATCAGACCTTGGGAGTAACACAGCTACAACCAAAGGCAGGAGAGGGGAAGAGGTTGCTTGCTGTCTGCCACAGGGAAAGCATGAGAAAGCTGAGGCTGTCCTGGAGTCTGGGCTAGGACCTGCTGCTCTCCACTTGAACTTGGCTCAGGAAGTGTAACTGAGGCAGGTGTGTGGGACAGGCACTGCGTAGCATGAAAATCATGTGTGATCCCTCTGGGAAAGGCCCCGGTGACAAATGAGGCAATGTGGCAGATGTTTCCTGAATTCCAGGTATTCAAGTGGAGCAGATCAGAGGTAGTGCACGGTACCCTGGCAGCTTGGATGGCCACAGGGGAGGATGTGTGTAGCCTGTGGAAGGGGCTGGGGTCCTGCCAGGAGCTGGTGGTACCTGTGGCTCTCTGCAGAGCTGGAGCGGAAAGAATGTATTTCCCTGGAATTGTGCTTTTGTGGTAAAATGGTGGGAAACAGGTCCAAGGCAGTGGAAGATGTAATGGGAAGATGATCCATCAGATCCAGATGCTGATGGAGACAAACCCCGTTGTGGCCGGCGAGCTTGGCAGCGCAGCAGTGCACCGTGCCGGGAGCATGGCCAGGCACGTGGATCCCACCCTGCCCTTGGGATTGCTCAGTCCTCAAAGGAGAGAAGGGGTCATTGCTAAGGGAGCGAGAGGCTGACCTGGCAGGGAGTGGAGTACCATCAGGTCTTCCTCTGCAGGGTCTTAGGACAGGTGGAGGCTCTGAGGGGATGGCAGGGCTTCTCCTCATGGAGCATGAGAGAGTCCTGAGCATGGCGACCACCGGGCTGGGCGATGGAGGCGCTGTGGAAGGAGGTGGTGGGATGAAGCAGAATCAGGGAGCTCTAGGACAGGTGATGTCTCTGGCACTGCAGGAAGAGAGAACAAGGAGAAATGTGGAGATGTGGTGGTACGTGGGTTGGTCTCAGTGTGGCGGGCGAGGGACCAGGCATCCTCGGGGCAATGCTTGTCCCAGGACTTGTGGTAGCACGAGAGCTCAGGGTCCCTGTGCTGCAGGTTTCCTGTGAAGGAAGTCAGAGAGGTGCCCAGGAGCTGGGGGGTGTGTATGTGTCTATGTGTGTGTCTGTGTGTGTCTGTGTGTGTCTGTGTGTGTATGTGTTTCTGTGTCTGTGTCTGTGTGTGTCTGTCTGTGTGTGTGTCTGTGTGTGTGTGTGTGT